>BMAO01026384.1:0-157742 GCA_019973975.1 Trichonephila clavata | reverse complement strand
GTGTCATTAACTGACTCATTTGGGGGGAGGGCGGTTCTGGGTCTTTCCATGCAAACATTTTCTTAATAACGTATGATCAGTTAGATCTCTAAAAATTGACTTCATTTAATTCATTATGGTGTATGTGTTTATGATCATAGCGCCTTTGGTTACATTCAAGCTTCTGTCTTTTGATATTTGCACCTGGCATCTATAATCACAGGACACAGTCCTTATTGAGGGCTCTCGTTTGAAGACAGGTAAAAATAAACAGCCCAAACAGCAGATTCCATGCTGCGTAGATCGTTGATATTATTTCTAATAGCCATATTATAATATCATTGAATTTGTTTATATTAAAATGTCAGTGAGTCGGTTACAACCCTCTAGGCTTTTCCCATCACTTAACTTTTTTTTCTTAGTTTCGCTTTTAGGATCCATACACTTTCGAATAATCCCAATGCACTCTACTTTTTCCTTTTGAACATCATATGGAATCACGCTCATCAGAAACTTATGCAAGGGGAAACACAGGTGCTACTAGCAGAGCTCATTTGATGCGCTTCAAGGAGTAGCTTCATTTAAAAAAATAAATAAAAATACTTCTAATGATCGTGTTTACTCACATCGTATATTATTTTAAACAGAAATATTTGAACTTTTAGAAAATATAAAAAAGTAAAAATTGATACTTTTTCGAAAATCCATGTGCCAGACCCTCTTAATACTATTAAAATATTAGCGACATGTTTTCTAATAAATTTCAAATGATGATATTAAAAACCCCTCTATGGTAATAATTATTTTTAATACTACAATAATTCATATATATTTAACATTTTTACTATTTTACTACAACATGAAGACTGTGGTAACCTCACTTTTTACGCGTTCCCTTTCTGGCAATTGAGTAGATAAATAAGATTTTTATAAGGAATTCAGCTATTTGGATTAATAAAATGTAAACCATTTCACAAATTGCAAGGAGAATTGAGAAAAGAATGTATTCAAAATTCAATTAATTCTTAAGAAAAACAAGAAAAAGGGAAAATGAGCTCTAAATAAAAGCAATATATTTCACGAATATTAATCAGTTTTAACTAAAGTGACATACGTTATAACGTGAATTGAAAAAAAATTCGAATATCCAACGTACTGTAAAAATATTTTACACGCTCTACTTCTTAAATTTTCTAGGATACTGCATTTAACATAATTTTCTATTACCTTTAATTGCTAAGATTTTTCTAGAAACCTTATTATTAATCATACTTATTTCTAAGGCATTAATTTCTACTCCCTTTATTATCACATATCCCCGCAATCTAAAGTATATAATCCTCTTCCTATTACATTCGAAAAGCTATAATCCCCTATAACCATCAAGCAATATTACTCTAGTTATAATATAATTCTGAATAGATCATTTGTTAAAATGCGGTGTTAAATGATTGACTGTGACATAGCATTCATTAATCTTAAAACCACTGGGATCAACAGATGATACGTTTGATGGATTTATGTATCAATGTCAATTTCTATAGCTACCCAGTGCAAGTTAGAATTATTACTGTAATCAGTTACATAATGATTGAGTAACTAATTCAGGATATGATCTAGTTTCAGATATGTTTATTGCGTTATATACTTGTGGATTCAACCTATTAATTGATAATGTGTAACACCATGCAATATAGTAACAGATGAAGTAAATCTGGTTTACAAATAAATGATCTTGAGTAATATATTTCAAAAATAAATCGCGTATTAATGTTTTCAATTAAAGTATTGGATTGTGCATAATATTAAAATGAATTGTTTCCCTCAAATGGGATTGTGGATTGGTAATTACCATTGCAGACCTAGTTCATTCTCTGGAAGCTCCTATCACTTTTTAGTGTTGCATCACATAGGTGGATACCAATTTCCACAATGCAATTTTGACTCCCCGTTTCCTCCCAAGAGGAAGGCACTTTAACTCTGATGATGCGAAATTGAACTAAGAATTCAATTCTGCATAAAGTCCTCAAGCCAAACTAGCACTCTAGGGATCTTAAGCATGCCACAAAATCTTACGACATGGAAGCTGCCAGTTTTTTTTTTTTTTTTTTGCATCATGAAAACACACCGACTTTGGGCAGTGGTCAAACGGGCACTTGAGCGTCCCAGGCCAACGCCAAATCAACTACACCACTCAGCAGGCCAAATAGTGTGGAATGCTTCACGATTTTGCGCATCGTTTTTGCACAGTGAAATTGTAAAATATATATGTATAAGTTTACACAAAAATATTTTTTATCTATTCCATAATATATGTTACCGTTAAAGTGTTTTCTAGTTATTTCATAGAATAATTAGGTATTTCATGAAATAGCAAGACAAGTTAGTTAAAGTATATAATAGATGAAAATTTCCTATTCTACCTAATATACCTATGAAATAACTAAGGATAGACCGTTAAAGTGAAAAACAAACAATTTCAAAGATATTTTACAAATTAATTGATCATAAATAACTAAAATCTCTCGAAAAATACATTTTATCTCTTTTGCGAATGAATAATTGATAAATAATATGAGAAAGCACATAATATAATTTATTGTTGCTCATATTGCTAACATTAGTTAAACAGGAAGATGAAAAAGGAATATGCTGCAAAAATAGATTATATTTAAATATTATCAACAAAAATACATGCTGGGAAGAAAAACTGTTATTTTATAAAAACATTGTGTAAACTTTTTTAAACAAAAATGTAAGAGAATATTAATATAAATTTTATGAGATACCTTTATTTTACTTTTCATTATTTATTAGAGCAATGATTGCTGTGATGACACTTTGGATTGGACTGCTTATTATTTTTGAAACAAGCCCACAATTTTTACCATCACAAATTTTTTTTTACATGAACACACTTTTTAAATCCTTGTTCAGTACCGCAACTTGGAGCTGTTGCAACATATTGAAGCGTTGTGTCAATATTTGAAACTTCTTGAATGGAAATTATTTTTCGCTGACATTTAATGGACTGATATCTAGAGGATAATTGTTTTATCAGCCCTCTCTAGTTCATAATGGGAATAATCCTTCTTGAAGCAGCTAGAACCGGTTCAAAGAACTTAAACGAGTGCCGTATTTAATACTTTAGGGATAAAGTAATCGTTATTCTATAGAATACCTAGTTAAATCATAGAATTCAATAATTTTATATACTTTAACTGTCTAGTTATTTCATGAAATACCTACTTATTCTATGAAATAACATATTTCACACTTTAACGGTAACATATATAATATTAAAGAAAATGATACCATTTTGTTATTTTGCATTTATAAAATTTTTCTTGATAGGAATTTTACAATTATTGTATTGGTCGTAATTTTGAGTCAAGTACCAAAAGTCCAAAAAGTATAGCTACACTTTCAAATATTAATTACAAAAAAAAACAAGAAAATATATTCATTTACAGTTTTTTTATATTTCATAAAAAAATATCAAAGGTTTCTAAAATGTTTATTGTATAGGATTTCAATATGCGCACTAACAGTTGCGAGTAAAATATCCAGTCTATACGAGCTTTTTGGCTACGTTCCATGAAGCGTTACCGAATCAGCATTTTAAATAGCCACTCTAATTTGACTTTTCATTTCTTCAATGTAACGAACTGGAAATTGTTAGACAATGTTTTTCACATATCCCTATCGAAAGAATTCCAAAGGGGTTATGTCTAAAGGTCTAGGTGACCTCGGTAATAGACTTCCTCTTTCCATCCATCTTCTTCTCGCTTTCAAACTCTGGTATGTTGGCGCCCTATTTAAGGTGCACATGAGTTGCTGATTTAAATTCGGTAACCCCTTAACAATTTGTACCTGTTCTTATGGTGAAGTCTTTTTGAAATGTTGTAAAACATAGGCATTGCGCCATTTACTTTCCATTTCTTTAATAAAAAAAAATTTATTCCTTTCTTTATGGAACGTGCAAAAACCCTAAGTGAAATCTATTTTTTAACACGTGTTTATAAGTTTCTCTTGTATGTAACGGAATCTAGGAACTCGATTTTTACCTACTTTATAAGGTCAGGTTAATTCGAAATTTTGCACACTTAATTCGAATTTTTCAATTACCGATGACAGTACAATAATTGCATAATTTTGTTCCATTGTCCTGATGAGGACATCAGGAATAACGATTTTCAGATTTGGTGACTAGTTCCATATACCACTTCCAAATTTGGCGACTAAAAGATTAAGGTGCAACCCTAAAACGAATACATTGTGGTTAATAGAAATAAAAAAAACAAAAAAGTGTTCTTTTTTTGAGAAAGGGTAGGTTGGGTGCATCAGCTATTTCTTACCATAATATAAACAATTGCCTAGTTCTTCTGAAAATGGAAATTAAAAAAAGACCCGTGCATGTGGAAAAAAATAATTTATGTTCGAACTGCTATATATATATATATATTTTTTATTTTTATAAAGCAATACGTTTAGAAGTGATGATACAAATTCACATTATAGCAATTTGTTTAAAAGGTGATAATAAGACTGACATTTAATATTTCTTCTTAAACACTTTTATTAGTTTGGTCTACATATATAGAGACGGAATCTTTGAAATATATCAATACGGGACTCATCTGAGGCCAGAGGTGGATTAAAGTTGTCGTGACATATAACCTCCCCTAAGATTATCATCTCCCCGTCTACCGTTACTTGTTTTTGGACGTGTAGGCGGATTAACGAATTCAAGAGACATCATTACAAATCACTATATTTAATGATACCTTTTAATCAAGGAAAGTTACACACACACATGATTCAAATTTAAGAACAATAAAACACAGTGGAGTATGAGAAGGGGTTACTATTAGCGGAACTACGGAATCGGAACTGAATCCACGAAAAATCAGCACTTTCAATTACAGCTAACACACGTACACGTATACACAAGTTTCCAAATCACTAACCTTATTCTGGTACTTTGGCAGGTCCGTCAAGTTGAATAACTTAATGCTGACTGGATCGGATAAAGGCTTGGATCCACACTTGACTTTTCAATTTCAATCTTCAGCTCTTCAGCTTAGCTCGTCGCGTCGCTACTCACTAAATCTGTCAACAACTGCGTGTTGATTTACCGATGCTTCAATTCATTTTACTTCAAAAATCTAACTCTTCATTTTACTACTCTCTCTCTTTCACACGTTAACTCGCGAAACCCGAACTTATATAATATCTCTCATTTGCATAAATCACGCTTTGGCTCCCGGTGGAGATTGGTTGAAATAAATAAAACTTGAAAGAAAAATAGGGACTGTTAGTTTAAGACCGAATAGATCCGTCACAAAGTAGTTGGAGGCCCCTGGCGGTAAAAGGTTTGAGGCTCATAGGCTCAAGAGTCAAACCATTAAAATAGGGAAAAGAGTCACTTACTTTAAATTCTCAAAACAAAATGTATTGATTACTATAAAACTCATCGGCTAAAGAAAAATCTTAACTGTATACAAAAACATTAAGAGCTTACAGTTTGATTTCTCTTTGGGAAATTCATCAATTATTTTTACCATATCCATTTTGTCCAAAACATTTTATTCTGCATATAATATGGCCATTTGTGTATATATATTTGGGTTTGGGGCCCAAACCTGAGTTTGCAGGGGGCACTAATATTCTTTGTTACGCCACTGGTGGAATCTATCAAGCTTGGGGCCCCTGGCGGCCGCCAGGTCCGACACCCGCTTAATCCGCCTCTACCTGAGGCTCCGTAAACGGAGAAATAAAATACTCTTCAGAACCCAGACCCATTAATTAATATCCATTGGATAGCAAGACTAATTCCAGCAGCTACAGAATTCCCCTCCATCGGCTCAACACTCTTTTATAGTGAATCGAAGTAAAAAGTAAAAAAATGATTCTTAGTATAAGAATAAAATGATTAACGAGAAATTTAATGTCATTGGAGTAAAAGCGTGGGGGTGCTTTGTACTACATTTTTACACTCGGAATAGAACTAATAAGAAAGTTTCACAATAAATATAAAGCTCCCCACTCTTTTACCCCAATAACATTAATTTTCTCGTTAATCACTTTATTCTTATATTAAGAATTATTTTTTTTTGCTTACTTTTTAGTTCGATTCACTATAAAAGCATGTTTTTTAGTTATTTTTAACTATAATTTATTTAATCCATACTTTTCGAATACCATATATTTCATTTTTACCGAAATTTTTATCAGTGATGAAATTTTCCCTAGATATTCTATTATTTGACAATTAAAGAATGCTTTTTAAATTTAATAAAATAATTTTTCACAATGCATATTACGAGTAATTTTTATTCCTCCGATATTTCTTGAAATTCAGTTTCCATTATCATATTTGCATGACTTCTTAATTCAAATTTATACTTTCCTCATTTTATTAATAGTTCCCAAACAAAGCAATGCTGTACGCTGAAACTTGCTATAGTTATAATACTCTAAAATTTTATCCTTGGTATTTTTCGGTAGACCTTGGTTGATCTTTAGTTAAAACGTTGTGTAAAATGCTTGACTGGGACTAAGCCGACTTTCATGCTTAAGTCATCGTGATTAACATTGGGTAGGTTTAATGGATTTATGTGTAATGTCACTTTCTACGCCTAACTAGCATTAATTATAATCATTATTTCTATCAACTTCCTAATGAAGATTGAATAAATACCTAGCGATAGGATTTAGTTGCTGACATGTTTATCGAGAAGTTTATAATGGATTAAATTTGAAAGCTCATACTGAAATATAGTGATGTATGAATTAAACGAATCAAAATCAGCCGGTAAGAGATTTTGCTATTTAAGTATTATACCGTGGAACAAGTTAAGATATCTCAAATTAAAAATTGCCGCCGACTGCTGTAATCATTATTTAAACTGTGTTCCCATGTACGCTTTAACGGTTACCAGTATTCGGTGTATGTAGGGCATTTGGCGACGTCTTTTTATTTAACGAAATCGGTCGAGTATATTTCGAAAGGAACAAGATTTCACACATTACGCTTGAACTTTAACTCACCTTTGTTATTAAATTTTTAAATAAAAGCATTAACTATCAAAATGATGAAGAGTGAATCAGTGTAAAGGCAGAAAACAGGCTTGTTGGGTAATTTTTTAAAATTTTTCCCAAAAATGATATCAACCCCCTTTTCACCCGTTTTCGCTTGACGTTGGATATCCTACATATGATACAAAGCTTATGTATGCAAAATTGTAAGTCACGTCATTATTAATGTAATTTTGGTATTCTATGAAATTTAAACATACAAAATGTATTTTGAGTAGTTTCATTATTTTTGAAACATAAAAGAGATCAAACTATTTACTGATTAAACATTAACGTTGGATAAAAATGGGTAAGAATCTTTCTGCTCTTTTACATCACATTATATAAAGCACCGGTTCTGGGTGGCAGGAAATTAAATAACTGGTTAAGGATGGCACTGCTATTCCTCAGATAAATGAGGATTCTTTGATCTGCTTCAAATTATACTAAAAAAAGAAAGGCTTCTATAGATGTTACTTGGAGGCAACCACCAACGCACGCATGATATCGTAGTGAAAGTCCCTGCACTACTATAAAATTTGACAGGAACAGAAAAGACCAAACTGCGTTGGCACGTTTAACTTCCGGCCACTTAAGGTCTGTTAAATTCTCGGGTGGCTGTAAAAAGCTCGCAGTTTTTACGAAGTGCTATACGTGGGAAGCTATACCTCACCATCAACTCAGTTGTGTTGCCTTGACGCAAGATGAACTGTTCAAAAGGTGCGATGTAGCACTGAGGGTGCTGAAGGCGAACAAACTCATGGATCAAATCTGATTCAGATTATAAGGATAAGAAAGAAGAAAAGGAATAGAAAATCAACTGACGAAAAAAAGAGGATCTAGTCAAACTCGTAGTTTAAGTGTCTGTTGACAGTCGGTCTCTTCATGGCATCACAGGCAGAGCCATCTGTTGGGCCATAGGGCTAATCCACATTAATTGATTTGAAATCAATTTGAATTCCACATAAGTCTCAAAGAGCATTAATAAATTATGATCTCTGCATAAGGTTGAGGGTATACTTTTCAGTCATCGATGCTTTCTATGTAGTTTATTCATAAAAAAATTCACTTACTCTAAACATTATTTTATAATCAATGTTTAAGATTTAAGGAAGGGGGGAAAAAACCTAATTTTTTTTAAAATCAATTGAAAGAAATAAAGTAAATTTCTATTGAAAATTGAAAAATGAATTTTTTTAAATGGTGCTTAGCCTGACAGAAAAAGATTTTAGCGTGAAAAATAAAAATAAAATCTTGTATATTATAAAAGTATGTAATATCTAAGCTATGAAAAAAATTGGAAAGATTTTTTCCACTGTTTCTACGATGAAATAAATGTTTTGTGTTTTTGTTTGAGAGAGATAACAGAATGCATCATATCTGTTGAAAATATATTATTTATTTATTTTAATTACATATTACAACTTTAAATTTCAGATGGCAACGTTAGTAATAAAATTGTATTAGTATTTAGTTTTTTGCGAATGGTAACACGAGTTGTTCTGTTCGATTGTTTATTGGTAGAATAAAGTTGTTTTTTGATCGGTGATCTTCGAAAACATTTATCTCTTTTATTTCAAATTGCTAGACGCCATAGCACGAGTTTTAATTAAAACTGCTTTGATTTAGAGGTATGGAAAAAGTGATTTGGTGTCCTTATAATATTTTTGAAAGCAAAGAAATTAGTTTAGATTTTCTTTTGGAAGCTTTAACAATATCAATGAAAAATAAGAAATATTGACATGAAATACGTTTATTATGTGATACTTTGTCCATTACGTTTAAACACAACGAATGATATACTTTTATATTTCCCCACATTTTCATTAATATTTACAAAGCAAAAATATAATTTTAGAATAATTTCTTCTTTTTAAACGAAAGCAAGACAATTTTAACTATTGTCCTGTTTAAATTTTTAAAAAATCCTCTTAATAAAACTTTAACTCGTGCCCATTTGACATTGAGATTCAGGACATCCTGTATAGTGACGAAATGCGCAATGAAATACTAATCTTCATTCAAGCCATGATATATATGTTACCGGCAAAGTATGAAATACGGCATTCTATAGAATGCCTAGGCATTCTATACAATTCCTAAATCTAGCCGGCAATGTATGAAATGATTCCTATTTCACACATTGCCTAGGCATTCTATAGAATGCCTAATGAGAAACTGGCAAAGTATGAAATACATCTCAGATTCATTTCGAATATTGTCAATTGGCTAGACAAAACTTTTAACGCGTGTCTCAGGCTCAGAATCTGTTAGTTGTACATTGCTGTTTGTTCCGAAATGTCAAAATACTCAATTTTACTTAAACATATTCAATAAAAAATTGCTTTTTTCCTGTGTTTCCTAAAAATGGAGGAGCAAGCTATAATGTTGGAGAACAAGTCATGGTCTATAGCAGGGATCAGCAACCTATGTCACGGGTGCCACATGTGGCATGTGGTACAAATCTCAGTGGCACTTTGCACTACTCAACAAATTTGTAAATTTTTTAATTGTTTCAAAAATGCTCTGCTGTGTGGTTCGTTGAATCATATTGGTAGATTGGTTTGACACTCAACAGCTAAAAAAGTTGCCGACCCATGGTCCATAGACATGAAGCAACTATTCTCAACGGCTACTTGCCCAAAATTCGAGTTGATGCTCCAAAAAAAAAGGTTTTTTCTTAACTGAAATTACTTACTAGAAGTTAATAAGTGATATAAAAAATGCTAAAATGACTACTAAGAAGGAACCCAGGGATGTTTGCGGAAAATAAAAGTAAACTCATTTAAACTGTTCAAGAAGGCGGCAGTGCCATAAAACAGTGGTCCCTACCCCTTGGTCCGTGGATCAAAGGTTATCAGGCAACTCAAGGAGCATTAATTATTTCCATTATATTTACTGAGGTGTATTTTTCTCGTGTTTGGGCGACTTTCCATGGAAATCACTTTATATTTTATGTAAAATCATTTTGTAATTATTTTTGGTGTAACTGAACTTTACTCTGAAGGTATGTTTCAATACATTTAAATTATATAAAATCAAACAATTTAAAATATAAATAATCAACGTCCCACCCTCAGCGGGCTGCTGTAAAATTACCGAACATCAACCGATCTGAAAGAGAAAACTGTTGGGAAGAACTGCTATACAGTATTAAATCACGGATTCTTTTTTCCCTCAATGGGGCTGCAGATTGGTATTTTTACCATTTTCAGACCTAGTACATTCTCCAGGGGCTGGTATCCCTTTTTAGTGCGGCACCATATAGGCGATACCAATTGCCCCCAGTAATTTTGACACTATTTTGACGATGTGAACTTGTTCTAGGATTTAATTGAAAAGAGAAAAATTAAATTCCGGATTCTGGGGATGTGATAGAATTCTGAAAAAACTTTCAACCCAATACAAAAATGGTAAACGTTATGATATTGAACTGTACATCCACCTACGGGAAACTTTCCAGAAAAAACAGAAAATTATTTTTAAAAAAAAGGTAATGTAGAACAAACTTTGATTTTTTTCCCGAATGCCAATATATTGGCACTTGTAATGAGTGAGAAATAGGATGGTTTCTATCAGCTTGGAACTTTTGAAGGAATTTTAATACAAGAATATGCGAAATCACAATTTAACAATAATGTTTTTAATGGCAGTCACATTATTTTGTCAGAATAACATTTGTATTTTTAGGAATATATAAGTCATTGATGTAATTTCCTTATCATGACCTTTTTTCATACTTTGCCTAAATAGCTTTGGGCATTCTATAGAATGCCTAGGCATTCTATAGAATGCCGGCATTTCATACTTTGCCGGTAACATATATATAACATGACTTGAAGTACTTCTAAGTTCGCGTATTTTTTATTGATATGAATAATGGATAATGCAGCCGTTTATAATATAATAATTTATTCCAAAGGTTCGAAACAAATCGTGCTGTACCACAAACCATGATTAGAGCAGAGTCCTATTTCAAGCGTCGATCGTGAGCTAGTGCTCGTTCGTCCACGTGGTTGGAGAAAGTTAGCGGAAGTCAAAGTCAGTCGTTACGATGGAGGTTGGTTGAAATGCACTGGGCAGGTGGTTTACCCCATCTGACATATAAGAGGGCTGGGAATTCTTCACGTGTACATATAATTTGAAGTAAGTAAAATAAAATTTACTGTTAAAAATATTTAATATTCAGTCATTAAAGACGCGAAATGTATTTTCCCGATTAATATCATCCACTTTTGTAGCTTAACTAACTATCGATGAATACCGATTTCAGTTGATTTTGGAAGTACATATACATACGACACAGATATAGAATGATATCTCGTTCATTCATTGTAATGAATTTTCAATTTTTGAATATTTATAGGTTGTATTACAACTTAATTTTTTAAATGATTTAAAAATATATTTAAGTTATCACGAAGAATAAAAAATTATACTTTAGCCACATTATGTGAAATTGCTTTAAAACACTTGATATAATTATAAAAATAATTGCAGTTTTGTAATAAGGTAATGATTCTTTTTTTAAAAAAATAGTAATACTACTACACCAAAAACACGCAAAAAATTTTTCTAAAAATTATCTCATAACTTTTTTTACAAAATAACTTTTATAAAACGATCTAATTCATATGAAATACAGCATAAACAGGAAAATTACTTATAACTCTTTTTACTATTACTTATATTTTAGAAGTATATATTAATACTTTATACATGTAATTTTTTAAGTAAAGTAATATATATATTTCTGCTTTATGTTCCCCGAGATTCTTTTACTAAATCCACAGAAAATTATTGCAGTTTGCTTTTTAAAATCTGTTCTTACAATGAAGCAATAAAAATACTATTTACAAAACAGCTGCTTCTAAGCTGAATCATTTTATGGGTTTTTTTTCTTTTCAAATACTCGTATATATGGATATACTTATTTAAGCTTCTTAAATATTTGAAACGGTATATGAAGTATTGATTTTGTTATTATTGGTATAAATTCATATAAATGTATTTTAGAAAATATACTTTCATATATAAATTTGTTTAATACTTACAATCAATAATAATCTAACTATATTTTGAATGAAAATTATTGGCACACACAAATCAAATGTACTTTGAAATCTTATCGATACGATTTATGATTATGTTTCCTATATTTCAAAGTAAAAGAGAGAGAGAGAAAAAAACTTATTAAAAAGAATTACACTATATGAGGTTTTCTTTATCAATATTACTGATTTTAAAACTTCTTTGATATTTAATAAAATACTTTTCATACAAATCGCAATAATTTGTATCTTGGTTTTCATTTTAGACTTTTATATGGTCAATAAGGGCCGTTGGTAGCCTAGCGGTTAGAACATAGGTTCCCAAACTTTTTTGTCTCATAGACCCCTTACCACGTTTTTCGGTTTTGTGTAGACCCCTACTTACCTAATACTAAATTTTTGCAAATTTATCAACTTAAATGTTTTTTGACAGCTGCAATAGCACTACTTACTTTAGAAGTTTTATGTTTCTAACTGGAGTTAATTAGTGTGTTTAAAACTTAAGAAACACATATGTGAAATAGTTAATTAAATTTTAATTTAATATATAAAATAATTGTTACGTAAAATAACTGAGAAATAAACAAATGTTTTTTAATGTGTGGGATGAATCTGGTGCTTTACAATAACAACTTTTTAACGTTTGGCACAATCTTTTCAGGTTTAATCCTTAGTCTCCTCGGTTAGTAGGATCCAATATTTCTTTTTTTTTCTTTCTGTTTTTATATAGGAGATTGGCAACCATGCTGAAACTCCTCCTCCCCAGGAAAAGCAATTAAAAACTTTCTTAAGATGTTCCATAATTCGAAAAAATAACAGGTATATCTTTTTAAAGCCAAAGTTGCTGACATTCGTTTTTAAACTTTACTTTAAGAACTTCGTTAGGGTTATTAAAATAAGTTCCTTTTGTAATCAGACGTTTTTTTTTTCCTTTTGCTTTTTTTTAATGTGACAACATGAATTCATTACTTACTGTGATATTACCATGTGGTCAAAGCATTCTCAAACCTAGTTTCAAAACCTGAGAAAAAGGCATTTAAATGTTGAACATAAGTTAAAACGTCATTTTTCTGGCAGATAGTTGACATATTGAGAAACTGTTAAAATTCACGACGTCCAGCTTTATACTCCTGTAGCTTGACTGTGGCAAGAAACACTGAAATGATGGACCTTTTTTTTATTAAAATGTATGCTGTGGCCTTGTAATTGCAAATTAACCCTAGTAAATTTAATTAAAAAAGCTGTTAAATAGGTAAATATGGTTTACACTTCATTAGATTTTCTATTAAAATAAATGTCACAATCTGGTTTAGGCTATCATAGACCCCCATTTACACCTCATGGACCCCCGAATTATTTTTTCACTGCCGTGGACCCCTTGCAGGTCGTCATAGACCCCTAGGGGTCCATATAGACCACTTTGGGAATCAATGGGTTAGAACATCAGATTCCAGTCCGGAGGGATTGGCTTCGATGCTCATCCTACCAAATACCGTCCGTGTATACGGAGTAAGTGCTCCTAAAATCAGTTGGTCCGAAAGTCTTGCGGGCTGTTGCAGCAGGAACTACGGATTCAGGAAGATATAGGAGAATATTTCCCTCCACTCCACCCCATGCCTAAATTACAGAGGTGGATCTAGTGTGGCCCTCTATCCTGTGGAAATCCAACCTGTCACAGGCTCTGGCACTTCCCTTCCTTACCTTCGGGAAGGAAACGACACTAACAATATATGACCATTATTGTTTTATTTAACAATACCAGAATTTATATACAATTTTAAGGAAATTATTTTTTTTCTTGTAGATTTTAAAATTTTTTTAGACAAATCTTGTACCAGTGTCCCAAAAGCCCATTAATAGTTAAAAATTAAATAATTCACCAAATAATGTCGGTAGAGAGGTAAAAAATAGCACACATGCACTAAATGACTTGGGTTTTTACCGAAACAAAAAATTGCAAAAGATCAACAGACTTCACTTCATATAAAAGCAATTATTACGATAATTATTGATTTTTAGCACTAAACGATGCTTTTTATAACATATGCTCAACATCTTAGCCATCATTCATAAACACTACCTTTTAGTCGAGGGGTCACTACCTATAGGTGTGGTATGAAATTGCCGTCGTATGTTGTCTTTTAGTATCCCTAATGAGATCGGACGATCCCAGTAGGCTTGAGCACCTTGAGGTAATCCCCCAAGCAATAATCACACGGATTAGAACCTTAGGACCTGGATGGCCAAACAGGGCAAAGGTGACTGCTCAGCACGCAGTCGTCAATAAACTATGGGCGCAAGAGATCTTTCACACGCTTCTTGTGGAGACAGAATTGTTAAACCTCAGTTGCAGGTTCTTCAATCTGATAGTACAGCTTATTAATAATACCTTTTGTAATAGAGTCAACATGCTGCAATTGTTAATGAATCCATTTCATCTCTGACTATAGCTCATTTTATACACCATTTGCATTCAGCGTCACTGACGTTTTGTTATCTATCTATTTTCGCCATTTTTCCACATTTTTTAGTTTCAATAAAACTTCCTGTCATTTCAAGCAAGTATGTCACTTTTTACCTCTTTACCTACATTATTTCATGAATTATTGAATTTTCAAATGTTAACGGACGACTTTTGGGTCACTTGTTAAGTAAACTTCTCTACATAAGAATATGCATCACTTATTAAGATCAATTAAAGCAAACTAAATATACCTCAATAAATTTTCAACTGGTATATTATTTATCTTAAGAAATTTAATACGAATCTTTTTTTCAAAACGATCTTAGATATTTTATCACTTACTCAAAAATAACTTTTCGCTTGTGCCTTCCTGGAAATGAAATGTTCTTGGAAAATAAATGAAAATAATTCTTTCCGGGAAAAGAAATGAAAGATTCCAGAAAGATTTTGATATTTTTCTAAAGAGAAATATATTGGCTAAAAGGAGAAAATCATCAAAAGTCTGCTCAATTCTATTTTAAAAAAATGAAGGAAAATAAAATCTTTTAAGACAGAGAAACCATTTTAAAAATAACAGTACTTTAAAATAATTTCAAAATACCTTAATTTATTCTTTTTGAAGTCAACAATGTATTTTCTTGTCATACTAGAAATTGTTTTAATAATATATACATATATGTAAAGACTTATAAGTTCAAAATTGAAAATTACCTTTGAAGTGGCTTTACTTCAAATACATTCCATATTTGCTCGTAAATTTGAACATAGTTTAATGTATGTTGTCAATATGGATTTAAATTATGTTTTATGCACTCTTCTGTTTTTATCGGATGACATGTTACGAAATTGTTGAATCACGCGTTGAATTATTTTTTTACCAAACAAATATACTTTTTTCACCTGTTTATGAGTTTTTCAATAATGAAATGAAAAGGGAAACTGCTGAGGGTATCTGAATTTGGGATTATCTATTGAAATTGTCCAAATTTTATCTTCTTATATTGTTATATAAAAGGAAAATTTTGTATTTGTGATGATTGAATGTAGTATAAAAGTTTTCATCATTTAGACTTAAATTTGAGACAAACAATTCCAAAGTAGAAGTAAAGAACAGAAATTTGTGAAGTTTGGTAAATAAATATTTTAAACAATAATAAATCCTTTAAAATGTGATGTAATAGAGCGACCGTGTTAATCACATGTAGAAAAATAAAATATTCTTCATAAATTTATTTTTCATTTGCTTATAACTGCATATTAAAATAACTAATTTTTCAACTATTTTATTTGTTAGATTTTTAGTTTTTATATTGATAAGATTGAATATTATAAATCCGATCAATTTCATTCAATTAACTTAAGAATAGTTTTAATGTTTAAAAAAATATTTTAAAAGATTGTAGGAAAGAATATTTTTATTTATTGGTTCTTTCTTGAATAAATGGCTATCCAAATTCCCTTTTATTTCTTTGACTATAAAAATATTTCCAAAGTTAAAATTAAATGTTTATGAAAACAAGTCAAAATCCAAAAAGCTTTATGAAGATTGTAATAATACATTAAGATGAAACATGAAGAATTAAAGATGTTTACAAAGAAATAATCTTTGAAAGCACAACAGAAATTATAAGTAGATACAGATGCTTAGGATTCAATAACTACATCTAGATCAGTGATTCCCAAAGTGGTCCCTTCAGACTCCCAAAAGTTATTGATATTATTCAAGGGGTCCGTGAAATATTAAAATTGATTTGGGGGTCCCTGAATGATGTCAGGGATCCGTACAAAATTTAATATAAAATGAAAAAAAAATTTGATCAATTTTTATTTTTATGGAAATTTAAATAAATAACAAAACTTATTTGGATACTCCCGACTGGGTGTTGAAACCTTTTGCGCGTGGACTAACTCAGATCCCAAACACAGAGGAATCCGTACTATTACACTAGCATCTTATTAAAATATCCACAAATCAGGGATTTAAACTAATGTTTAAGCAAGGATTCCACAAATTCTGGTTACAAAAACAGATTCCAATTTTATATCCTGCGTTATGTGTTATTGTACAGAAGTTATTGACTACTTTCCCATCTTTCCATTTGGTTGAACGTGGATTCAATGCAGTAAAAATACCTCATTATAAAAAAGTAAAAATAACTGATTAAAAACTAGTGCATGTGGGGATTTGCGGCACACATTGAGAACTCACAAACATTGAGACGGACATAAATACACTCATGACATCTAATTAAATTCATCCAAGTTATTTGAAACAAAAGTTATAATTTCAATAAATAATTCTTCAGCAAAATGTTTTTTAAATTTGTAATTTTTATACTATTATTTTATGTAGCTTTTTCATTTAGGGTTCTTGGGAAAGTTTTGCCTTTTAAAAGGAGTCCGTGGGCAGGTTTTGACTATAAAAAACATGGGTTAAAATAGTATGGGAACTACCGATCTAGATAGACGGTTTTTAGGAACATCCGCGAAGGGTCGTTGTTCCTATTTTGGTTTGTTACAGTATCTATGTATATAGTAAGCCTTCTGTAGCATCGAATAGACTGATCTTTTAAAGAATAACTATTGAATTAAAGATGAACTTTCAAATTTTGTGTTTAAAGCAGATACTTTTTTCCTAGAAATATTTTGTTCTGGTTTCATTATTTGTAGATTTTTAAAAAATGAATTAAATTATAACGGATTAACTTTAAAAAATTTAGTGAAACTATACATCCAAACTATAAAATAAATGTTCTTAAGCAAAAGCTATTACAAACTTTCATTTTTAAGAATTATATATAAATCGAATACAAAGCCAAATTGAACTACTTAGGTTCTGAAAACAGCTCTTGAAAAAAAAAACACTATCACTTGAATACTTCTATTTTCCTGTCAAATTAAATTAACTTCTGTTCTAAGCCATATTTTGTTAGTTAGCTCGTACTTACTTATTTTAATGTCGACCAATTTCGTCAAACCTAAAGACATCGCCAAATGCCGTAATATACAGCCAATCGTAGAAATCCACTCCCGTGTATGTTTTAACGCTATAATAATGACGATGAAAGCATTAGCGACATTATTTGAATTGGCTGCGTCTTTTAATTTGATGGAGTTGGTCGAAGTTATAATACCTAAGTACCGTTTTATTTATCTGTTCACGTCATAACAGCATATTTCATTTAATTTTCATACGTTGTTTATTGCTAAATATTTTTTCTTTTAATTTTCTTCAAGAAATTTTATTTTCTGTATGTGTAACTTGTCTTTCACATTATAGAATTAATTTCTAATATTTGGTTGAGATACCAGTTTTAAGCCTTCTCTTTTATTTGTAGGAAAAAGTGTATATTTTGGAATTTTCTCAAAGGTTGATAGATTTTTAATATATGTTTTAAAAATATCTTCATTAAACCAATTTTCCAGGTATATGAAGTATGGTACACAACCAGGTTTCTGCTTACAAAAATGTTATTGTTATACTTAATTTTTAAAAATTGTTTCTAATTCATCATAATGAAGCAAGTTTCTTAAGAAAAATGAGGTTACACGTTATTGTAATCAGTGTAATCTTATAGACGCAACACTTTCGTTTGTTGATGCAATTAGTCAATCAATCACCGATCAAACTGGTTGTTCAGGGCGCGGTCTCCAATGAATAATTTACATGGGTGTTACCTTTGTTTCCTGTTAAGGCGCTTCCTCTAATTTAGATTGACAGGTTTTCTTCTTACCTATATTTTATGCATAGTAACAGGACTCTAGGGGTAAATAATAGGTAAAAGCATTTGTGGGGAATGCTTATATGATGAGAAAGAATAAACATTATCTGTCGCCGATAAATGTGTTATTTACAGAGAGATTTAAAAACAAAATATATATATTATGAAGTGAGTAAAAGGAAGAAACAGTTTGTATGCATATCATCTTGGTGTTTCATTTATGTACCTATATATTTAAGTAAAATAGTATTAAAAAAATATGATCAAATATTTCCTAAAACATTGTTACAAGCATAGGCAAATACTGCTGTAAATAGTATGATTTTGAAGGAATGTAGAATGCAATTTCGATGCATGTTTGAACTGTAATGCATATTTGTTATACAAAAATAATCCTCTATAATTAAGTTTTTTTTGTATAAAGCTTTTAATTATACTTCCTGCAAAAATCTCAGAGACAGAATGCCATGTCAATGACGAGACCAAATCAGATGGCCCAAATGACTGTTCTGTTAATCTGTTTAATACACTCATGTCAGGTCCAGAAGTAAGATCACAAACATGGTTCTCGTCATATTTTTATTACTTTTTCGTCTTACTTTTTCATACTTATACTGCGAGAAAAACTGACAAAATTCGTATTTCATATATTTTAAAGAATGGGTAGTACGATATCTACCTTCAGTCAAGGAAAAGATGCTGCTTAAATTTAGTTTTTGCAGAATTATTGGACTAAGACCGTTTAAGCATACGTGATTTTTGCTTACACTTTTCTGAATATTGCATTAAAACAAACAAGTTAGCCTGTTTGCAATGAGAATGAGTTCTCATTATCGTTTAGATGATTCCTCGAGATGATGAGCCGTTGTCAGGCTGGAAGCTGGCCAGTCTCAAGTGGAGGTGGCTCGAAAGTGGTTTCTCGGCTGTGGGATCAATTCCAAACAAGTGGTACTGTTACCAGGAAGATCAGCCAAGTTTATCACAGAACATCGGCATCTGTACAAGATCACTACTTGGCTTTAAGTGCACGACAACACAGGCGGACAAGCTTCCTCGTGACATTTCTGCTGTGGTTGGACGAAGAATGTCCAGGCAAACACACAACAGCTGTCTTGCAAAGACTGTCCTTTACGCCTATCGCCCAGTCTTGTGTGTCCCTTTGACTGCATCCAGCAGGTAAGACATGATATTGTATAGCTAGAAAAAAACAGTCGTGGTCTTCACAAGAAGGTGGAGGGCATGTTCTTTTTTGTGATGAATTGGAATTCCCTTCGAAAAAGAATTCTTGTAGAGTTTTCATCTGGAGAGAAAGTGGAGTTTGCTGTCATCCCTCCTACGTAACAGAAATTGGATGATTTGGTGGCAAAGGAATCCTTGTGTGTAGCAGTATAGTGTTGGACAGTCTTACACCCCTGTACATTTTTTGATGCGAGTATTGTCAACGCACAGTGTTATAAGGATGAGATTCTGGAATCCTATGTGAGGTTTTTCTAGCTGCTTAGTGCCTGGTCTATATTTTTATGCAAGAAAATGCGTGGCCATACTGAACTCCAATTGTTGATGAATTTCATGAAAGAGTGGATATTCACTCAATGGATTGGCCCTCGAGGTCACAGGATCTCAATCCTATTGAACATATTTGGGATGATTTAGGACATTTGAGGAAATTCTATTCTCAGAGTAGGATAGCAGGAAATACTGTTTCACAGCGTAGCTCTTCTCCCAGGACTCCTTTGAAATTAAATGTCGCACTTTTTGATATGTGAGCTTTGTTGTCACAAATATTTATTGATACTCTCATAAACAGTATGACAGCTCATTATAAGGCTCGTATACCGGTGAACGGTAGTTACAGTCCAAATTAGACGGATTTTTCCTGAGTTGAAGGCTTTATGTTTTGATTTAGGTTTTCACACTCTTTGATATATCTTGTTTGTTAATTCAAAATTAAAATATCTTTATTATACTTGCATTGCTACATTCTTTCTTCCATTGCAATACGACTCTGCGACAAATTTTGTGGCAACACTGTGAATAGTTCAGCATTTTCCCCTAATTTTGTCTTTATATCCATAATTTTGTACATGAGTATTCACAAAGATTTGTTGAGGAAAATAGGACCCCTATTTCCTGTAAAGCAGCAAGAATAGTGGGAGTACAAAACATGAGTAGATGTTGGCTCTGTGTCTAGACAGTTTTCAGATATCCTAAAGCATGTAAGATATAAAAATATTCCTCAAAATTAATTAATATTGATCTCACAAAAAATTAAGTGTAAATTTAAGTCTACTGTTCGTTTGTCAGTATAATATACTCAATAAAAAAGCCATACCTGAAAGTATACAATTTTTTATTCGAAAGTATGAATAAATGACAATGAAAATCTTTTACAGCATATCTTACGTATGCGTATATGTTTTTGAAATTGTGGCTGTCATTATTCGCCATGTAAAAATAATGATTTTATAATTGAAATCGGTAATAATAGTATTAGGGTATTATACTTAAAATTTCTCCTTTGTTCTTATTTTCATTAAAATGAATATCAAAGTTATAAATACAGACTGAAAGTGAATCAAGTTCCGTCTTCGAAGGTAGTTATTATTATCATTTATACTTTAAGAGAAAAAGTGATAAACTTATATTTGCTTGTAAATCATGATAACTGAGAAAAAAATAAATTAAAAAAATATTGTACTATTGAACCAGAAGATATAGGTTTTGAGGAAATTCAAATCAGTCATTAAATTAAACATCTAGATTGTTCACATGTTGACACCAAGAGATGAAGATGAATTAATTATTTGTATCAGAAACAGAAAAACTCATGAAAACAAGTAAAATATGTGCTTATTTTCAGAAATGAAGCTTTAAACAACTTTTCAAAGAATAATTTGGCGTACTGTTGTAAATATAATCATATATATTTCTGTTGAAAATTTTCCATTTCATTTTTCTAAAAAAATGATATGACATCCATTTCAATTTTATTTTTATTGTACTATTAAATAAAATAGATAAATGATTTTTTTTCATTTTCACCTACTAAGAAATAGCTAAATAAGGTAAAAATATAATTAAAAGTATTGTAAAAATAAATCCTTAAACTTTTTAAAATTAAGTTTGTTCATTTGCAACTTATAATCAAATGAGATTTTAGATAGATTAGGTTCTTGCTTAATCTTTATGTGTGCTTTTTCATACTGTGAAAGGCCTCCAAAAATTCCGATGCAACCAATTTTTTGTGTCCAATTTAAAAAATAAACGATGATAAAAAAATATGAAATTTCGAACTTGTTGTGTTTTGAAAGTTACGTAATACGTTTTGAGAATTTTGGCATTAAGCATAATTTAGGAGCAAAATTATTTCAAATGCGCACTGTCCCGAAAAAAAAAGTCACATCATCGTTTGTGAAGAAAAGTTAGATAAATCGATTTAAATAAAGGAAATGTCCACCTCTCTACTTTTTATTCATTGATGATCTGATCAGGAGTCGGCAACTTTCTTGCTGTGGTGTGCCAAAACAATATACCAATATGATTCAGGGTGCTGCAAAGTAAGAAATATTTCAAACAATTTGAATTCCCGAGGCAATGTATGCGGATTTAGGGGAAGAATACAGATTTCCACTTTTATTATATATTAATAAAGCTTTATTTAAAGATATTTATTAACATAAAAAAGCATAAAATATAACTATTAATTCAACATAAATAAAAAATTAAAAGTGTACACATAGTTTTCATTATGTATCTTTTAAACTTAATTATTAAAATAAGAATTAATACAAGTAATTCTTCAGTGCAGTAAAATATTTTTTCCAAGCCCTTTGTCCCTGCACCTCTCTACTTTATATATATATCAGGGAAATAATTTGTGACTTTTTACATCACATAACGATTTAATCATAAATAACTATTTTAAATGTTCAATTGAGTAAGCAGAGAAATTGGGGAAAAACTTCTTTGCAGATTCAAAATACTTTTCATGTAAGAAAAATTTGTTAACATGAATGGAACCAAAAGCGGACAACAGAGTGCTTATAATTTTCTCTTCAAACAATTCAATCTCTCCAGATAGAACATCCAACACTCTAAAATAGCCATCAATTTGTGTTAGTTATCTTCAAGATTTTTTAATAATTCCGTAAATTTCCCTTTCCATAATTACCAAGATGTCAGTTCAATAATTCCTAGTTCAGAATTAGCAAATTTACTCAAAAGTTGACAAATTTGTAGACAGGAGTGCATGGCCACTAAGAATTATACCGGGTGCCAAATTTGGCACGCGTGTCATAGATTGCGACCCCTGATCTAGATTCTCACTATCCTCAATAAGTGGTTGGACATTAGAATGAGAAACAACGCATGTACGTGGATAAGATTTTATAGCGCATTTAAAGAAATCAGAGGACGGCTTAAGACTTATCAGCGTCATCTATTTAACGAGGATGTCCTTAAAACTCTCTACAAGATTAATTTACAACGACTGAACAGACAATTCCATTTCCTCCCACACATTAATCTTCATGATATTCTTCAACATGCTTATTTAAATAAGTTTTACCATTATGAAAAATTAGGGTTAACTTACAGCTAATAACGCCTGCCATTAATTAATCATCTGCTAAAACCATTTTAAACTCTTGTTGTAGTTATTTAGAACGCTTATATGTAATTTAAAACTAATGAATATTAAAATCTAATTTTAAAGAAAAAATAATATCATGGAAGAATGAATCAGATTAACGTCCTTTATAAAGAAAAAATTCCAATGAAAGAAATTTTACAATTTTCTAAAAGTTATTACGTTTTTTAGATATTTACATTAGATATGGAAATAATCTAAAAGGAAATTCCCTGTATTTCTTAATCAAAATTAGCTTGATTTTAAATGAATGTAGGGTTTCTCTCTCTCACATTATATTCAATTATTTCTAAATTGTTGATCTTTAAATTAGATAAAGTGCATATTTAAGAAAATTATATGTTTGTGAAAATATTTTATAAGAATTTCCTATCTTATTAACCAATGCAATTATGAAACACTTTTATTAAAATTTTCAAATATCATTAAATAAATAACAATTCGTAGGAATCTATCAGAAAAAGTATTAAAATCAATTTGTTAATAATACATGGACGGGTATTAATGTAAAATTATTTATTATTATACGTACATAATTTTTAAGAGGGGTTTTAAGTGCATGAAATTAGAATTGTGTATTAACCATACAATTTTCTAAATAATTATGAAGTTTGCATTTTACACGACTTCATAACAATCGAAATGTTCATTCTACCCAAGTTTTGAAAAATTATATCGATTTTTGAATTACGACTTAGTTTATGACTCCAAACCAGCAGACATAGTTATAAAAATAATCACTTTTCTTTCTGTTCAAGGAATTTATGCTCAATCAAGTTTTATAAACGGAGGAAGCAATTAATTTCAATCACTACCTTAAGACCATAAGACAAATAATTAAACATTTATCTTAGTTTCATCCAATATAAGAGCACGCACGCATCTGCTCTCTCCTGGGTTGACTATAATGCAATCTAAACTTATTCTCTCTTGCACTCAAGTTTCCGCAAGGCATTTCTCTAAACTCACTTTGAGAATAGCGTATCGAGAATCGAACTGAATATGTATTTATCGCAAAAGATCACACGCCTCCAGTGGGTGACATTTCAGTTTGCCCAAGGTCAGCAATAATCCAATCGACAATGCCTATGATGTGTGGTCAGTGCATCTTAATGGTCACCGGCTAGTCATCTCCGAATGGTGTCTATTGAAACCATCAGGTGTCTGAAAGGTGGTAAATGACGTCGAACCGATTCTAGCTACTTTGTAGTTGAGGACGTGGCCGCTCATATGATTGCACGATGATCACACGCATTTGTGTTCCTAGGGCAACCTGACCTAACGTGACGGTAGACTATCTCTTCTTTGATTCATTGTTGCCAACACAAAGAAACTATGATATAGTTCCGACCGAGGTAAAGGCCAATTTGCCAAAGGTCTGCAGGACCAACCTGATTCTCTGATACCTACTAAACGCCCTCTCTGAAAAGTTCGACAACAGCTCGTACTGCCGCTGGTTAAGTCTCCAAGGCTTCTCTAGTCAGAACACTGTACAGCCAATTTGACATTGTTTGAACAACCTTATGGTGCGTACAATAAAGT
Organism: Trichonephila clavata; assembly: GCA_019973975.1. Lineage (NCBI taxonomy): Eukaryota > Metazoa > Arthropoda > Arachnida > Araneae > Nephilidae > Trichonephila > Trichonephila clavata. The sequence continues at coordinate 133,256 of BMAO01026384.1, read as the reverse complement.
TTTCAAACTCTCTCAGCTGCACCTCTCATATGCGGACAGCGCACTTACCCTTGTCCAATGGCGTCAAAACTTTAGTTATTTACATATCTTTTACTAGACTACATTCCTGCCAAATTCCTTGATAATAGCTCGATTCTTCTTGGTGCATATATATATTTTTTGTGTGGCAAAGTGTATTTTAAGCAGAAATAAATGGCAATCCTACCAGGGAAAAAATTCTTTTATTGTGTACTTCTACTTATCATAAATTGTTATTCACTACATTCATTAACTTTAATTTTACTAAAAATTTTAAATTCAGTATATGGCTTTCCTATTCAAAGAACTATGTAGGTATTAGCTCAGCATTTAATAACATAGTTATACATTTTGTACAGTAACTTTTCACTAAACATGAAAAGTAGAAAGATTTTTTTATCTGAAGTGTGCATAGACTCTCTCTCAAGTGATATTTAAAGAAATCAATAAATTTAGAAAAATTTAAATTCTAAAAGATATTATTAGTTATCTTTATAAAAACAAGTCCAAGAAGCTACATCATATTTTTTTTTGGAAAGAGGGAATATTAAATATTTTAAATGTTTTCTTAAAAAATGTATTGTTAAGATCAAAGGCATTTGAAAAATAAAACAAAAAAGAAAGTTCAAATGAATCAAAGCTCTTTGAAGTTTTCTTCTAAAAGAGAAATATTTCACTTAAAACTACTTTTTGAAAGATCCAAATTGATTTTGAGTACTTGTCTGAGACACTTCATGCTATAAGGAAAGAAAAATTAACTAATAAGCCTTTTAAGAAACAAAATAGCGAAAACAGTTTATAATTGAAAAACTACTAAATTAACTTGCTTTATCACTCCTCAGTAGTCAAACTACACACAAGTGCATCAAAACACTTATTATGTGCTCACAGTCTCTTTGACTATTTCTAAAATTATTTCTGTATTTGTGGAAAATTAATTCTTGTGGTATTTCTAATATAAGTAGAAAGAAACTTTCTCTAAATAGGTTTCTGAAACTTAATTGCAAAAATTGTTACTGCATTTAGTTCCCTTTTTCATAAGAACATTTGGAAATTTCAGCACAAAACAAATTATACAATTATTGAACCGACAGATATTTCCAAATTTCATTTGAATAAAAAAAATTATAAGGTAGAATTGATAATTTATCTGTGTCAAGCACATTTTTCTCTATTAAAACATTTCTTTACTAACTTCTTCCAGGTTCATTTTATTTCAGGATTATGTATCAAAAATTTTCATTTTTAATGCTTATTTTAATACATATCTTTTTAAACATCATCATTCGCATATAAAATTTTTTAAAAAATAATTTACAAAAATCTATTTAAATAAATAATTTGCTGTAAAGTTGGCTTTCTGCATGGCGGAAATTATTAGACCTATGATCCAATTCCCACTAACTATAAAAGTAAAGCTTAGAATACTTAGCTCTTATCTTGAATTACAAATTTTATTTACATCCATTGCATTTACATGAATGATTATGAAAATATTAATCAAAATTTGATCGTGCATGATAAATTCGAAAACATGGTAGACACATATCTCAACATCACAATCTGGACTTTAGAATCTTGTTTCTCTTCTTACATTCTTTTCTTAATAATCTCTCTTTGAGCAGCAAATAATATACGGTCATGTTGGATTGGTTTTCTTCTCTCTTAGGGGAATGTAGTCAACAAAGTGTTTTCCGGAAAAGCTTAAAAGAGATTAACCAGCGGAAGGAAGTCCTCTTTTTCTCAAAATTCCACAGAGTGATATTTTTTCAATTATTTGGAACCATAAAAGCATGTTCAATAATTCGAGAAATATCAAGAGCACAAGTGTAAATTTTCACAGGCGCGGGCTATACCCTTGGGATATGTCAGGTAAGTTTTGCCTGCTCAAACTCAGTTCGGAAAATGTCGGTTAATTTTTTTGTCTATATTAAGACACATATCTCTTTTTTTACATAGAATGTTTCCCTGTTTTTAACATTTCTCTTTTAAATATAATTTTTCCTCTTATACCGTAAATAGTGTTTATTTATTACAAACAGTGTCTAGTATTTCAAGAAATCAAGTGCCTTCTGAGGATTTTAGAAATACTGAATATACATTAATGATCAAGAAAGAAATTTTAAGAAATACAATACACGTAATAAAAATTTAAATGTGTGTTTTTAAATCATAAAGATGTGATGCTCCTTAATTAAATTAATCCATACTAGATGTTTCTGATTCCTTTTAGAAATTTATCAGACATGAATTTTTATATAAAAGAAAAATAATCAAATCGGAACAAACGGCAAAAAATATGAAACATTGTACATTATCTGAACAATCTGGCACTTAAGAAATGCAAGAATTCTAAACTATATTCTTAAAACTTAAAGAAGACATTGAAAATAATGTTTAAGGTATCCAGCTACCCTGAAATTGTGAATTTTGCCAAAAATTGACAATTGTTTTTATGATTTTATTTTATAGGTCATCTTATTAGCTTTATAAAAATACCAAGTGTGTCATTTTCCGTTCACTAGACCAAAAACTACAAGTGTTTTAGTAAAAGCAGATGCCATTACTTTAAGCCAGGTATCATACTTTAAAACGCATTTTACTAGAAATTTAATGTTTTGAAAATAATGAAACGGGGCCAGAGATTGCTGGATAAGTTTTGAAAATAATTAACTGAAATTTTTTGTGTAAATTCTGTTTTATTGTAGAAGTGATTTAAACTTCAGCTTTATCAGTCACAGTTTTATTACAAAATTTACAGTCCTTTTTGTAGATATAATCACTGTTTTTTAAGTAATTTCATTTAATAACTGAGATAAAGTGCTCTAGCTTTTGTAAAAATTAAAATATCTTTTATCCTGAAAGTCATTTCGACAATGAATAACATAGCAACACATCAGTATTGAAAAATTGAAAATTTGTTTATAAACCTTTGGTACAGAATGGGCCACGTTTATATTATTTTTTGTACATTTTTATCCATTTTTTCCCAATTTAGTTACAATAATTTATTTTTCGCTTCTTAATTGTAGCATATTTTTCTTAAAATGTACTAAAAAAAATTAAAAATAACAAAAAATCCACATATCTCCATTTAAAAAAAATTGTTGCAACCAGTCGGATACCTTAAGGGTATATATCTCATTTTTGTATTCTAAGTCATAAATTATAATTGAGCTTACTTCACAGGTAATTAAGGTATCTGAACACGTTCGGAGTACTATTTAACGAAATAGCATACTAAAACACTATAAATGCTCTTTATAAATGCTACTTCTCTCTTATAATGCTCAATACCAATAAATATTGCAATTAAACCTATCAAAATTTAAAATAAATTACCTGAATTTTACAAAAATCACAATTAAAAGTGAAAGTTAAGCATTATTTTTGAAAAATTTCAAAGCAGTTAGAGAAAAAAGTAATAAACATATATTAGTAAAAGTATTATTAAAACAAATTAGATGCATTTATCTCGAAAATGTACTAAAATTTTAGTTTTTTATTAAAATTTGAAAATTTTAGAGCTGATTGAGTAAACATTATAAGAAATGTTAAATTTTTTATGAGACCATTATTTAAATAACAAGCCATAACTCAAAAAGTTTTCATACAATACGAAATATTTTAGTACATTCTCTAGAAAATAGCATAAATTTCAGCTTCAAAAGGTTTTATAGAAATCCATTCGTAATATTTTGAGTTATCAGACTCGCCAAGATAGATTGTGAGCAATTTAAAAATGCCCACTTCTTGTAAATCAAAAACCCACTTCAGGTTTTTCTAAATTTATAAAATTGATTGTAATTTGACCTCTAGGTAGTGTAGAAACGAAACAAAGTATGTTTCGTAAAGTCAAAAGATAGCCCTATTCAATAAAATAAAAAACAAAAATATCTGTCTTGACTGAATTTGGTCATTTTCAACGTGTTCGGATACCTTAAACAATATATATGTGGTATCAGTGTGAAAGCTACATGATCTTAAATTGAAGCATATTTTGACGATATGTGCCAATCTTGTAAATATTTTGCAAGATACATAAACGTTATGTCATATGCATGGTGATATCACACATCAACGTATTACCTTAAACAAGCGTTGAACATACATAGACAGTGACAAATGATATGCTTCACTTTTATGCTACCACCTCACGTTGTGAACCAATTAAGACTTGACCTCATTATCTAATCATGATTGATGGTGAGAAATATATCTCAACCTAAGGAAGGCGTTAGTAATCAGAGACCTAAATGTGTAACAATTAAATCTGGAGGGCCATTGTTAAGTATTCCAATTACTAGGATGCAAAGGTAGGAGGTAGAAAGTTAAAAAGAAAGAGTATGAAGAATATGTCTTACTTCTCATCTCATTAGTTACTGATAGAGTTTAAATAGTTTCATTTAAAAGATGTTCAAGTAGTTTATTTTTAGGAGTTACTCATTAATACGATGTACAGTTTCAATTCCCGTGAAAAATGATTTGGTTATTATTATGACAAACATATAGTAAATATACGAAATAACGCAAATCTCGAATATATGAAGAATTTTTTGGATATAAATCTGAAAGTCCTTCTCGTTTTGTTTTTGTTAAGCTTATTAAATTATGAAAAGCCAAGGGTTTCAATAATAACTTGTTTATTATGTGTAAGAAAAGAGAGCATTATTGAGCTTGCTTTGAAGTTTAAATATTTTTTTTTCATAAATAAATCTTAAGAATGCGAATGGATCATGCAGATAATTTTTATGCTTTTGTTTATTTCTTCTTTGAATCTTTTGAATAATATTTAGAATTTTAATTGGAATTTTATCTAAAAGAAATCACGCAATTATTCATTTTAATTTACAATTTACTCATTTTAACTTCAGATGCAAAAATGCCTCCAAACTCTTAAATATGGTTTAAATGCGCTACATGTATTAATTATTGCAATTTTTTAAATATAGAGACACATTTAAAAAATTATTTTGAATCTTGAAAAATCAATAAAAGATATATTTTATGCAAATAAACTAGTGCATTTAATTATTAAATTTTTCCTTCAGTTTCATAAGAATTCTTCTCGTATTTAATGATTTTTTATGCCGACAGTATTAAAATAATACTAAATTACATAATTTCTCCTTTCTGTAGTATTCACCATGCCATAGAAGTAACGAAAATAAAAAAGAATGAAAGTTACACTTAAAAAGAAAATTAAGATGCTTAGTATGATCCGAAAATTCGGGAACAGCACCCATTGCTGATGACGAAAGCAAGTACTTGAAGTTAAACCCCTTAAAATAGATTCTTCCAACTCTCCCCTAACTGGCCAGGTCGTTTAGTCCATGTCATGTGACCAAACCACACTCGCAGCTGTCCTCTTCCGGAGCTAGTTAGCTTTGTTACGTGATCTAAGAAACATGGCTTTTCTCGAACAGTGTCGAACATTAAAATCTGTCGAAGCTTAGAAAAAACATCAAATGTGACATTGGAAATGCTAAGTAAGGTTTATGATGAATCTACCATGGCGAGATACAAGGTGTTTGAAGAGGATCGGCGTTTTAAAGAGGGGCAAGAATCCATCACAGAGAATGAACGCGTTGGACGACATTCGACTTCACGGAACGCGGAAAATGTTGCATTGGCGTCTAATTGTGTTTGAAAAGATCGTCGCCAAATCTTGAACAAATCGCTGAGGTTACACACTTCTCAAAGACGTCGTTTGAAGAAAACAATTCGTCGTAAACGGCTTTAGTTCTGGTAGAGTGATGACTGGTGCCTTATGCATAACAAAGCATCAACACATCGATCCCAATTGGAAAAAGCGTTCATCGCGAAAACTCGCACTGACGTGCCTTCACATTCCCCTGATTCACCAGAATTAGCTCTGTGTGACATTTGTCTGATCCCATCAATGAAAAAAACATTTACAGGGACGTCGTTTTGTGTCACCAGATGAAGTAAAAGTAGCATCGCAGGAGGCCTTAGGGGAGGTTGCGAAAAATGGCCCCTATCTATACTTCCAGAAGTTATACAAACGCTAGCAGAAGTGTATCGTCCCCCAAGGGTGACTACTTTGTAGGTGGATGTGCATCGGTGCAGTAAACTTGGCAAGGTAAAGTTTTCTACACCTTGTCCCAGAACGTTTGGATTATACTACGTATTTTAAGTAATTTTCCTTCATTTATTTTTCTTAATAATAGAAAAATAAAACTGACAAAAAGTCTTTCAGAACAACAACAACAAAAACATTGACTGTGATAATTTGATTAACTATTTAATGGCCTATGCATAACATCCCCCTGCTATGATTACATATAATATATTTTTTCCATAGACAAGAATGATAAATTATACTTTGCTACATGAAAAATTACAGGAGATATGAAATCGGCTTAGAAGAATAACCAAAAAATTAAAACTACAGTCTTTTACTGAGTGAGAAAACATAACAATACGTAAAGTATAATTATATAAAGGGTATTTGGATGTCTTGTTGGGGGATGTGGTAACCCTATACTCCCTCCACTGTGCCAAATATTGTCCTGTGTAACAGTGGATAGTTTATGTGTGGAAAATTCATTCTTTAATCAACAAGTCGACAGTCTGTGTAAGATTTTTGTATAGCCTTGTCATGCAATTTGGTGAGGAAAAGAATTAAACCTTCCGTGGCACTTGTAACCACCAAATTTTCCTGTTGGATTGGAACAACATAATAGTTCTAAAAGTAGGGAAGAACACCGGGTACCAAAACGTAGGAGAGATATAGTTCTGGTTGCTTATTGAACGGACAATGTAGGGACTAAGAGGATAGAGGGGTGAATACTTGTTATGAAACAGATTGTCTTAGTCGTGCTATGAGTTCTTATGTGCTACAGCATGCGCATATGCCTGCTATCAGGACTAGTGCGAAAAGGCTAATGCATTTAGGGTTTTATTCCTTCTTACTTCCATAGATTATAGATTCAAATTTCTATCTCAATTGGTTACATCCTATACGAGTAATGTACTTCCAGTTTATCCCAAGGATAATCTGTAACATCTATAGGCAACATTTCCTCCACAGTCGAACTTAGAAACGTGCCCCAAATCCAGGTACACTCGTATTCTCTTCAACACATACTTAAATCACTCACACGTAACAACCGCATACGAAAAAAGCAATTATGATACTCCAAAAGGGCAGTCTGATATACCTTTATACAGGGCGATTCACTACCAGACCGATAAACTTTAAGGGTGTGTATGGGGTACAGAGATGACTCGAAATCACAACAAATGCATGGTTGAAAATGCTGTAGTTGTAAGCTATACTGCAAAGAAACCAAGAAAAAGAACAGCAACACATTTATGGGACTGAAAACATTGTACTGAAATGCTGTACTACAAAAGGTGTTGTAAATTAGGAACAAATTCGTCTGACAGGCCTGACAATTGTGCTATACGTTTACCTTACGTTCTTGAAGATTCCTGGCATGTGATGAATTGTCTTGGAATCTACAGATATTTCAGCACTGCATCTGAAGGAACTAGCGTCTTGTACACAGAAAAGAACCAGCTAACTCTTTAAAGAACCAGTCTCATGTAACCTTTTGTTCACACGTGCGAAGGTCGTATAATGAGTAACATGCCTGGACGGGTAACGTTCCTGGTACAACCACCGAGCTGCGTTCCCGCTACATTCCGCATCTCCATACACTATCAGCATGTCGGCAGTTCCTCGTTTGAATACGTGTTCATCTTACTATCTCGGGAACTCAATCGCAAATGACGACTTCCAGCACAAGATTGGTGTTTACGAAACCGTTCAGTGCCATCTATCTCAAGGCTACCTGGAGGAATATCCCAGAAGGTCAAGAATTCCATACAACGTCGTAGCCAAAATTGCCAGACAAATTCTGGTCGTATTTTCAAACGCCTATAGAAGTACAACTATTTAATAAAATGTGTTTTTCTATAAATGTGTTGCAGTTTCTGTTCTTGCACTTGTTACTAATTCCACTTGATAAAAGATGTCAGGTCGAGGCCCTAGAAATTAATAGTGCTAAAAAGTTACGTATACCCCTGAAGTTAGCCATAGCTTTGAGCGCCGTCAAGTGACAGAACGATTTAGCTCAGTTCCCCCCAATTTTAAGGAAACCACTCTGGGAGTGGTCAGGGGCCTCCCACCTCTCTTCCTATTCTACCAAAATCACGGGAGGACTTGCAGCTCGAAGGCTATTTAGAATACCCTCATGGCACAAAGACACTATTCATTTACAAACATCCATGCCTACTCCGGGATTCGAACCCAGTCCCTTTGGCACAGCGGTTAGCGTCACTAATCATTGTACCGCATCGCCGGCTTTTTCTCTTCTTCTTTACACCATAGCTCACAACTGTAGCATTTGCGTCCCTGCTAATCTCTCTGTTTATATTGTTCACTTCTTGGTGGTGCTACCATAGATCATGATGTGCATCTGCGTTGAATTGCAAATTATTTAAATATCACATTGTGGAATATGCACTGTGGAAACTTCACGCAATTTGTGTGATTTTGTCATGATGTTGCAGTTTGAATGGCCTGTAGTGTATGCCAAGAAAGTTTATAATTTTAAAGTTTACATTTTAATAAAATATTTTGAACAAATTATGAAATAAATAAACCACACCGAGATATAAATCGCGTTGCTTTTAAAAATGATGTTTCTAGATATTTTTTTATAGTTTTTCCATTCTAATTTTTAGTCATTTTAAATTTCTTTGTATGGCATGTCTAATTAATTTACAAATATTTTTATTGTATTTAAGTGATCGATGTACTTTGAAAGTAATTTTTAGAAGATATACTTTTATATGTAGCCTATAACGTAACATTTACTACAATTCACATTAACTCTTTTTGCCATTTTTACATTTTCTAAAAAGAAGATATGGAATACCTAACAATATACATATATCAGTTTAAATACATGAGCATTAGTTTATAAAGAAGTTAATTGTATACAAAGTTAAAAAAGTTTAATAGTATAACTAATAATTGATATATAATATTTTTAAGTATTTTTTAATGCAAATTTAGGTAAGTTATCTTTTTTTGCAAGGATTTAGATAGTCGATCTATTATTTTTAATAGATTTCATTCAGTATTTTAAGCAGAAAGATGAAAGGTGGCTAGCTAGAAAATCTGTTAAACCTAATTTTTACATAAATTATTTTATATATAAAAACATACTTCAACAATCCTATAATACTGTAGCATCCATATTTTTTAAATTCTAATATCTTATTTAAATTCTGGTATATCTTTTTGTATGTTTAATTTATCTTTTGCATTCTAATTATTTTTGTCTCTTAGTATAGATAATAATATATATAATTAACTCTTTCTCTCTCTCTATATATATATATATATTCAGTAACAATGCATATATTGTAATACGAATGAAAATATATAAGAAATGTTAATGAGCACTGTAATAGACAATAAATCATATTAAATCTAAAAATAATTTTTTTTAAAAATAATAATTTTTTCTAACATATATATTATATTTAAAACTTGATTATTTGTACAAATATTAACAATTTAATTTATTCAGCGATTCTTTTTTTAGAATGAAATTAACAGGTGTAAGAATATAAATGTAACAATCCCCTTAAAAATTAAATATGCTACACTTGAAAATAACGTAAAGGAATTGCAAATATAAACTTAAATATTCCCGAGTCACTCTTTTGAACACGTTAGAAAAAATACAATGACAATCAAAAGGAAGTTTTTGAATTGCATATTTTTTTTCCATACTTATTCATAACATCTAAGAAAAATGTTGCATTTGGAACGATACATTTTTGCACGATAGTAAAACCTGATTATGCGTGTTCAAAGCGTGATTATAAATGCAACTTGCTTTCAGAGAGAAACGCGTCTCAGTAGAAAGGCTTTCAGTAATTGTTCCATTTGAATCATTCTATAATTAGGGATGATCACGCTTGAATACATGCTTGTCAAATTGCATAATGATATTATGCTTCGAATGCAAATTTATATCTATAGACAGAAATTTTCAATTTATCATCAAATACAAAAAAAAATGAATAATAAAACCATACGAAAATTTACATACGCATCTAAAATTTAAATGATGGGTACTAGAATTGGTTGAGAGAAAATATTAAATGAAATAACATTTTTAGAGTGGATAGGTACGTAAGGTATTTAAATTCAGATAAAACACGAATGAAAATAGTTATTGTTCTATAATTAGAAAATGAAAAGATTTTATTAACTAGAAATAATAAGTATTGATTGTTTTCTTTTTTTGTGTGGGAAAGTATAAAAGATTGGATGTGAAAATTAATATAACGAATAAATGAAACTAATCGCTTTAAAAGTTAGAATAAGGGATCAGTAATAATTGCAGCTAATTATAAATAAAATTTCATTGTATACATATTAGTTACTGCAATTAGTATTTCAGAGGAATTGCTCATTTGTACATTACATATTGATGATTTATTGAAATTTAAATATTATTGCTTTGTATATATATATACCAGGTGTACATAACTAAACTTAAAATTTGTGCCACAATCTATAGCAAAAACTAAACAGCGGAATGGCATGAAAATTGGGTAATGGCAGAATGAAATGATGGGAATTTTATCGAGGGAAAAAACGAAAAGTTTCTAAAGCCATCCCTAGGTGGCATACGATAGCTTTATTCGGACATATAAATAATCGACAAAAAATTACAAAGCATCCTCGATATGCTGTCCACATTGTCTGCTACCATCTGGAAGCGTAAGATCGCATTTTCGACAGTTGAAAGCAGCATCAACTGTGGAATGTTACTCACATGGCGTTCTATGCTTTTTGTGAGATCGGATTGAGATTCGATGGGATCACGGTGAACTATAACCATGAGGTATTCTCACAGACAAAATTCACGAAGATTCAAATTTAGGGACCTAAGAAACCAAGCTGGTGGAAAATGCCAACTGATGATTCTGTCGTTTCACACAACGGGCGATGTGTTAATTAAGACCATCATGCATAAACACTGTGGTTGTATCACATCTTCTTGCCTGAAGAGCCAAATGGCGGATTTTCTAATAACGAAGCGTATCGATGACCAGTGCGGTACATGTCACAAGATCTGCGGTGCTGTGCTTTTCGAAAAAATACGGACCTCCCTTCCCCATGAAGGTTGGAATAATGTTGCACCAATCCATTACATGCCAAGAGAGTAATGGAATTTGTTGTAATTGCTGTTGTTTAGTACCAGCAATTGTGCGTGTTAATCACCCCTTCCAGATAAAAGTGGCCCTCTTCTGTCTACAAATTATTCCATGGACATTCATCCAGGAGCTTAACTCGTGCAAGAAACCGCAACGAAAGTACTTTTCGACTATCCAGGTAATCCGGCAAAAGCTGCTGTACTACCCACAGTTCATACGGATAGAATAAACGAAGAATTTTATGAACCATGAAAAGAAGTTGGTCAACAGATGATGCAGTACGCCGAACACTAGTACTGCCGATGACATACAATCTTTCTCCCTCCACTTGCTACATCATCCACTTCCTGTCCTGCAACACTCTTTCGCCCCCGTTTGTGGCTGAATCCCCAATATTCACCTTGCTTCAAATTTCCTAATCATGTTTGTTATTTCTTGACTACTGAGTGGACATTTCGTAACCGTTTGAAAGACCGAAATTTCCACAAAGCTTCGGTAGCCGAGCCTCCGGTTTGGTAAAATAATTTCACCAGTAAAGCAAGTTCCTGGAAAATTAACATCATTTTCTTTAACTTGGAAACGGGTATGACAGTGGTTCACCTCTCACATCTTTATATCTTGCGAATTGCTGAGAGGGCACAGGATTACTGTGGTTATGGCCTTTGGACATGCCAATAGTTGACATCACACAATGCCATCTAGGCTTGATTTTTGAAACTCATTGTTTTTTTTCTCGATAAAATTCCCATCATTTCATTTTGCCATACCCATTTTTCATGCAATTCTCCTGCATGGTTTTTGCTACGGAACGCTCGCAAGTTTCAAGTTTATGGACACCAGGTCTATATTTGGTTTTAATCATAATTGGTAATCCATCACATGAATCGATGTAACAGATTTAAGTAAAGTTTAAAATATGTACTCACGATACTTCACAAAATGGGAATATTTTGGCAGGAATTTAAATGTATTTATCAAAACTATGAAAGGAATTAAATAAAACTTTTATTTTCAAATATTGTAAGATATCTCATAAATATATTTTCAAATAAATATGATTAAGTAGCTTTCAATTACACACTATGAGATAAAAAGCTGCACTGCTAGAAGAAGTTATTCAAATGGAAAATATCATATACACATTCAGGTAAAATAAACAAATGATTTTTTTTTTTGGAAACCAATGACTGGCCAGCTAGAGCTCCAACATATTGTAACGGATATTCAAACAATGTATACAACAAAGGATGTAACGTCAATTCTAATGAGCTAAATTCACCCCATGTATAATGTATCGACAACGCGCAGTTGGATTCGAGAAAAATAAGAGGAAATGTCACTGTTTGAAAACATTCGAACCATTAAACTAAAGAACCATTGTTTTCAAATTTGGGAAAAACAATTATTTTACCTATATCTACATTATATATGATTTATATCTATCTATATTTCTCTCTTTCAACAACTTTTATATATATATATAGAGAGAGAGAGATTTTGAATGTAATGTACATGTTTCTATATTCAGAATTATTATTAAAATTTCATACAAAGCAATAAATTTCTTGCTTCGAAAAAATCAGGAAAAAAAACCATAGACATCTTATTAAATATTTCTTAATTTAAAAATACCCAATTAATTTTATTAATAGTTATTTGTATGAGGAAATTTTAAATAGTGAGGATTAAAATTGCTTGTAATATTAATAGTTTATTATTATAAATTTTTCATGTTTCCTATATAGATGCAGTTATTGGCATATTCAAATTATAGATAAAAATTACTTATTCGCTTAGTTTCATTTTAACCATAGTAAAGTTTTCTGAAATACATTCATAATCCTAGTATCCCTTAAGTAACGGTAGTATTTATCAATACTATTTAATAATTTTATTTCTATTAATATCATACTTTTGCTAAGTTCTACTATTCAGCCAATCCCTTCCTTTGAATTTATATTTGGGTCAACAATCTGGCAATAACTTGTTTATTGTACTCGGATTTAGCGCGGACTATGCATTTTTGTAAGCAATTTTTTGGTTAGTTACCTTTTTCTTGTAATGGATTTGGATATTCTATCCATCATTTTCAATAAAAATTTTCTCATTATTATAAGCATAAAGGGGAAGTTTGACTTGTCAAAAAACATGTTCAAAACCAAATTTATATATATTTTTTACATATAACAGCTGTCCTAAGTCAGCAACGTTTAAAATACAGTAGCATCCATTTATATACGAAAGGTGGTCCGAAAAAAAGGTTACAAGTCAAATAAAGACATTTTTATTAACAATAGACAGAAATTACAAAAAGAATTAAGAGGCTGTGTCTATCACATTTCGACATAATCACTAAGTCTATTTAAGCATTCATCAGAACTCAGAACCAACTTGTTTAACCCGTCTTGGTAGAAATCAGGTCCCTGTCCATTAAGCCATGTCTCGGCGGATGTTTTCACAACACTGTCTTGGAATATCGGAGCACATCAGAAACCATATGCTGCACTGTACCATGGCTCAGACCCAGTTCTGACGAGATTTCACTCAGAGTTACCCGTTGATCAGTCTGAATTATTTCTGCAATTCGTTGCCGTGTTTGTTTTTACCATTGGAGGACTTGGACGGCCGCTCCCTGCCATACTGCGGTTTTCGACATCCTGCCTACCTGATTGAAAATAGTGACACCATTTTGCTACATTGTATTGTCTGCTCATTGTTTCTTCTCCATAAACATCTACGATTAGACTGTGACTGGCAGATGCAAACACATTTTTTGCCCATAAAAATTGGATCGCGACTCGCACTTATAAACGAGACCAATTTCCTACGCATCTTGCCATTTCAATCGTACTGAACGTGCAAGAACTTTCACTACCTACCCCCAAATCAGCTGTATGATACGTAACGCCATTTGTCTGCACTCTGGGGAGACAAAATTTCTCAACAATATGTAGTTTTTAAATGCTGTGGCTTGTAACCTTTCTTTTCTGATAATCCCTCGTATATATGCATTTCAAATTCTAATATTTTTTTATAATTTCTAATATATCTTTTCTTATATCTTATGTCGTTTATTTTTCAATTTCGGGTTTTTTCTTCTGTTTTAATGATGATTCATCTCTCTGTAGTAGATAATTTTAACTATATATATATAAAATATCTATAATTTTTTTTTTTTTTTTTTTTTTTTTTATATATATATAATATATATATATATATATATATATATAATACATAATACCTTAAAAAAAGTCTTAACTTTATATTACCATATATCTGTTAAAATACTCTCTGTTGCATTTTCTGTTAAACTGGCCCCCAAATACCAATATGGCAGTACCTGGCTTAATAACGGTAATTCGCTCCAGGATTACATCGTTATCCTAAGTATGATTTCCCACAAGTATAATAACAGTAAGCGATTAAATCATTCCAGCTACTAATCACAACCAAATACAATTATATATAAATGTATACCAAATATATGGATAAAATACCTTTAATTATTATACGCAAACATTTTTATAAATATGTTCAAGACTAAGGCAAGGGAAATAAAGAACATATATAGTACGGTATTAATCGCTGTACACGTTGATTAGCAGCAGATAACCATTTAATGAAAATGTGTGTAAAGTAAATGTAAATGACGTGATTATGAATGTTTTGTAAAAATTAAGACGTAGTTAATTATGGCCTTTGTTGTTGCCTTAGACATTTTTTGCTTACTGCAGTTTTGTTTTTTCTAAGTTCATTGGTAACCAAGGCAACACTATATCTTTATGTAATTTGTTCCACTAAAATGTAATTTCAGTTTATTTTTATAGTTCAGGTGAGCAGGTAGAATATGTGTTCGATAGCTGAGATTAGTGGTCTTTAAACTGTGTTCCACGAAACCTACCCTGGGGTTCCACGAGACAAAATGTAAAAATGTATATGCATAAATGACTCCCCTCGGGTCCATAAGGGGAAATGTAAATAATAAGTTCGGGCTGGGCAGTCTCTTTGTTTAGTAATTTTCTGTAATTTTCTCTTGTAATACAATAAAAGAACATTGGAACGTTTCCTCTTTATAGATAATTATACTTAAGTATAAATATATTCTGTTGCTTGTGAACCTGGGTTCTGCAAAATAATTGTATACTTGTTAGTGCATTGTTTTTCAAAGCGAAATGAAATGGAATTGAACGAATTGGATTTAAACGACAGTGTTAAAAATCATATAATAATGCACATTTTTTTCTGTTTTAAAGAAACACGCCTATAACAGAGCATTTTCAAAAAGTACCTAAGAACTGTAAAACAATGTTTCTTGAAAGAGAAAATTAATCCCGAATGAATAAATAGGAAGGCTTGCCAATGAAGGATACCTGTATAGAATTCGATGTTAAAATCTAAATTTAATCAGGAACAGCTACTAAGTTATCGGTTACAAATTTTAGAATACGCAGAAGTTTCTCACGCAGTTGTATAAATTTTATAATTCCTTTCTGAACAATGTATTTATATAAGTTTAAAATATTTCATAATGTAAATGGCAACGGAAAAAAATATAGAAGCAAAGTAACGCAGAATACGAAATGCGACTGCAAATAGTTTCAATGAATCTAGACTTCGACAGTTAGGATAAAAATATGCAATCGTATATCACAGTTATGTAAGGGTAGATGACAACTGAAGCACTAATTAATGCTATTAATGCGAAAGTTAAATTAATATTACATTAAAAAAATTAATGAAAATACATTATTTCTTAAATTGTCTTTATTTAAAGTAGCTGTAACACACACACAAGTTTATCTACTTTAAATATATATGTCTGTGTGTATATTCTTAAGTATTTGTGTGTATGTATGCTTTTTATGCATTTGTATTTTGAAAATCTTCTAATCACACATGTGCTACCAAACCTCCACCATTGTATAATTTTAGTTACTGAATGTCTCCGTTTTTGTGCACGTGAGCAATCTTGTATTTGTTCTGTGTTTATTGTATTTGCATCCCTTCTTGTTTCTTTTACCTTTTGATTCCCATTTGTGCTTGTATCCCTGTACTTAAAACTTCCTACCACTATTGATTGAGTATTGACTTACGTTTGTAAGCCTTGTGTTATACTTGTTGGCACACAAGGAGTCTAAATAGAGATTAAAAAAAAATATGACTTAAGATTATTCTTTTTTATGTATGGGCTCTCAGGAAACATCTTACAGTTTTAATTTTTCCTTTAATAGACCAACTCTAAAGGTCACTGGCGTAGAAGAAAGGAGGCTTTCAAGTATTATTCAAAGTTCTACTTAAATAAAGATGTACACGTTTTGTAAATCCATTAAAAATACTTTTATTCAGATACATTATAATTACTATAAGAATTCTATTTTAAAATCGCAAATTCTTATGTATCGGACAAACTTTTACTATACTTTTTATGTAGTATTCCAAAGAAACAAATAAAAAGAAACGAGCCTTACAGTAGTCGCATACGATGAGTAACATCTGACATGTTATCGTGGTAAATTCCCAATAGCAACTTAAATCCTGAAAATGGAATCGAGTATGATTGGAAGTAATTTTCTATGGAATAATTATATCTTTAATGAAAATTTTATTTAATTAACACAAGGAGTAATGCAATTTTTTATCAAAAATAATTATTCTTGTTCAATTTGGGGAAGAACGGTAATGATAATTTATGATAACTAAAATATGACACATATACTTGTGTTTTCAAATACTTAAAAATCGTTGTGTGTGAAAAATAGCGTCAATAACAGTACCACTGTTAGTTGTCGAAACATTTCGATTTGTGTTCATTTCAAGCTTGAGATCATCATTCAAAAATCTATGATTGGCTCGGCTTCTAGAAAACTGAAGTTAACTTCAAAATCATGGGAAGCGAGTGATAGTTTTTTTTAAAAAGAGCAGAACCATCTTCGGTATATGGTAAACGCAAAAAAATGCATTAAATCTTTAATTTTTTGAACCGTTTGATTCGGAGAAATGTATACGACTACCGAAATCACTGTTTGTCCATTTTCAACTAAGCATTTTGCCACACATATGTCTCCAATATTTTGACTAACTTATTACTTAGTCTTATAACTTATAACTTATTTGACTAACTTAACAATATTATAACCAGTCCACTTGTTTGACGATAAGTAATATCCATATGTCGAGCCACAACATGCGAGTTGTTCTGTTTAAGATAGATCGCAACACCAGCTGCTCTGTGGCCCAGTCGTTTAAATTGTAAGCAGCATTTGAAGTCAGGTATCGAAACACGTTCGTCATTGTCTAACCACGTCTCTGCCTAAAGAACTTAGCTTCTTCTCTGATCCTAAAGTCAGAAAAAAAAACAAAGTACCACGGCCTAGACCACAGGGGTGGGGATGGGGGTGGAGCCCCTCCTGAATGAAGGAGAAAAGTCAGAACTTCACTGAATAGCGCGTGTTTCCCCAACTTCCTGTTACGCATTTCCGTCCCTTTTCACGAAATCACTCCCACAAATCTCCAGCAATCGAGAGGAAATAAGTTACACATCAATAAGATTGCAGTTATGAATGGCATTATATTCTCGGTATCTTCAACATTATTTATCTTCTTCAACTGAATTTTGCTTGATAAAATTGGATAAAATTATGCAATGAAATTTTCCGTGATTGAATTGGATTAAGAAAAAGACAAAATGTTTCTTTATTTGGATAATTTAAAAGTTCTTGATGTCTTAACTGTAATGATATTTTTAAAAAAATTGCAATTTCTAACCGTAACTATCTCAGTTTTGATATCAGTTTCTCTAAATTATAGGACTTCCGATACAATGACTAATAACTTAAGATATAAAACTTGTTCCGGACTATTATGTCTAGCTATTATACTTGTGTGTGTGAGTAAATGGTCACCAAAATATTCCTTAAATTCCTTGGTAAGAAAAGAAAAATATTTCCAAAATAAGAGTTAAAGTCTCAAGACAAAATGCCTTTCACTAAGTGGAGTACAAAAAAAGGAAAATATCTCTTTACACTAAAAAAAGAAGAAAAAAAACTCTTACAAACGTTAACTATCGAATTAAAGATTATGCAGACATATGTTCAGAAGCCATTGTTTCTACAAGAAAGATTTTTCTGCTTTCTTTCCCTGTATTTGGATAGGCTACGATTATACTTAAGCATTCAGGTTAAAAAGAATGATTTTTTTTATAAAACACCTCAATTTTTTAATTAAAAGAAAAAGCTTCTGATTGATAAATGGGCAGTCTTTATAAAAATATAATATAAATTTTTATTTGTAGTAAAATATATATATATATATATATATACTACTGATAACGCGATTTGCTTGAAATACTTTATTTTATTTTTCATTTAAAAAGATATTTATAAGAAATCCAATGTAAATTTGTATTTTTATAGATTTATCAGTTAAAATAGTTTTTATAGATATATCTTCGATTTTAGATGGTTATCAGCTTATCTTAAAATTTTGGAAACATTTCCTATTGACATTCATTGTTAAGCTGTCTATTTTCGTTATTTTTTTTAGGTTATTTTGACATTTTATCTAATACGCATATTTATGTATTAAAAATGTTCCAAAGTTTCAATGTTTCTTCAAACACCTTTTAAGTGAAATGCCGTTACATCATCCAGTTTATTATACTTGTTTTTGATTAATATAACTTTTTCTAGAAATAATTTTCTCGTGTTTTCTTTGAGCTATGAATATATCTAATGACACAAATATGTTAACTAAACGTATATCTATACTAATTGTGTCGAAAATTCAAGATGCATTTTTTATTTTATAATTCATAACGCAGAATAAGAATTACCTGTGGTATATTGCGAGATTCATAAATAATTAAAATTCTAGATATTAGTATTCGAATTAAAACTCCAGAGAACTCTTTTTTTTTTAAACATTTTTTTCTCATTTCAATTCATGTAGACTAATCCACTTTTCGGGGAGTGACCAAAATATCTCCGAAAAGTAAGAATTCAGATTTTACCGAACTTCGCGATACAAAACTGATCCGTAAAGCAAATTTCATTGAAAAAGCTCTAGGGGAAGAAATCTCTTTGTTAAATAAAGGGCTTAAGAGGGAACGGGTACGAAAAAGGAAACAAAAAACTGAATGGTATTTTTTTATCTTCTTACCCGCCCAAAAAGAAGAGCAACTAAATCCAGTAAGTGCGTAATAGCTATTGTGTGTGGTTAACCTAAAGCTGTTTAGCAGCATATTTTTTATTTCCTAAGAGATAAAAGACGTTTCGGGGAAAAAGAGAGAGAAAAAATGTAGCTTGAAAGAAGTGTAAGGGGAAAAGCAATTCTATTCGATTAATTTTAGTCAAATAGGTTTAATGTCATTCAAAAAAAAAAAATTGAAACATATCCATTGATGCTTTAGTGAATTGTTAGCTTTTATTTTGGAGATAAAGTTTTGTAAAATGTTTTTTTTTTCATAAATAATTGGGGAAAACTTATTCAAAACTTTTCAAACGAATGCCATAAAAAAGTCATAATTAGAAGGAAAAAAAAGATGCCAAATTTTTTTTTGAAATACCAGTGTGAGAGCTGGTCTCAATATTCAAAAAAAATTCAAGAATATTCAAAAGCAAAACGTTTCCCCGTGGAAGGTTTTGAATACTGAAATTAATGCATAATTAAGTTAATAAAAAGTTCCTGAGAAGAAGATGAAACATTTAGTAATTTTATGTGTTTTATTATTTTTTTTAGTTCCGTTGTAAAGGATTTCTTATTGCTTCACTGTGAACTCTCGAACTAAAACAAACGCTTTTTAATTTTAAAGAAAATTAAAAAAAAACAAGGGGATAAAAAATCATTTAGTTTCTTAATAACTAGTGGGTTCCCCTGTACAACCCATTGAACCAATCTTTGTTATACAAATTATAGAAATGATCATATTCTTCGTTCAAATTGTGAAAATGTAGTTTACATGTATTATGTGGTTCTTTTCTCTCTCGCTCTCTCATTTGTTCTTTTTTTTTCTCAAAATTCATTTTTGGCACTCCTTTTAGGTTAAATACATCACTGAAGCTGTATCGTTCAACACTTTATTGATAAAATACTTAGATTTTGATAAACGTTAAAGATGAACAATTAGTTCCGTTTATTGTTATTAGGTCTTCGTATAAGACAACGGCTATCTTCTTACATAATGATTCTAGTCCATACAATTGTTGCGATATTTTTCTGCGAAAGCTTGCAATAATGTATTATCGCAACCGTATTGATGACATTTAGGAAACGAAGAACATAGCTGCCAATTCAGCGGGTACATCACATGCAAAATCAGGGTTGCTAACTTGACTGGTTATTTAGAACGTTGAGATTGTTGCAATGGTACGTAATAAATTTATTACACCATCACGAAAAACTTATATAGATAATATTTATTTTAAAGGAAATTATTTGAAATCGAAAAGACACGTGCATATCGAAAGAGTATTCTGACAAAGCAACATACAATCATACATTTTTATTACTTTTGTTTTTCTTGCTTTTACAAAAAATAAATAAATAAAATAAAGTAAAATTTAGAAAAAATCTTACGAAATGTATTTATGTATTTTCTTCTAAAAAAGTCGTTCGACATTAATATTATATTATATTTATATTTGTTAAAATTTTTAAGCATTTTAGGGAACAAAAATTTTATATAACCATTTGATATATAAAAATTTATTGTTAAGGTATCATTTTATAAATATGTTGGTGATGATATGATAATTTGAATGACAGAATGATTCTTGAGAATATTTTTTTTTAATTAGCTTTATTCTGTAAAGCACTTAAAACTTTCCTCCATTTGTATTTGAAGTTATTTAAAGTCTTTCACATTTAACATCGCAAGAAAAAGAAAGATATATACAATACATGCCCAAAAATTATATTATACACTATAAAATGTATAGTATGTATTTTTAATATTACGTACAACAATTATATGTACATCGATGTAGTTTTCTAGTATTTTGGTCCTATTTTTAACCTGTCTCTCAATTAAAAAGGTGTTGAAAAATATAATTCCGATTTGCAATCCTTTCGACTTACACCTTATTATTTGGAATAAAAATTAATCGTATACCATCATTTACGTTTATTACCTTCTAATAGGCATAAATACATACTGTAGTGAAAAGCATTATTTTTTTATCTTACAAGAGTAAAACATTAGTTTAAATGATTTCCAACATATTGTAATACTATTCTAAAACAATACCAAATATTGTAGGAGTATTAACTGATTTGCTACATACAGTTATCATTACCTGAATATTGATATTTTTAGAGGCATTATTTATGTTCAATTTTATAACTGTAGGTATCATAAAATCTGGTGCTTAACTCTCACTTTTAACACAAAATCTTTGATCGAAATTTACAGGTGCGCATTATAAACCTTATATAAAAATAGCTAGCTGCAAGGCCTGGTTGCACGGGCTTTTTCGACTTTATAAATGTTCCCTTCCCTTCTTAATATCAGCACTTTCAGTGTTGGATGTGATTTCTTAATTTATTTGCAGTGTAATAATCTTTTTCGAAATTTCTTTGACTTCTTTTCCCCGTCTCGTACGGGTTTCTTTCCCCTTCCTTTAGCCCGGAGTTTCACGGTCTTTTACGGAGTGTATTACTTAATACTCATGGTAATTTCCTCTTTCCCTCATGTCACCAGCACTGCTGTGTGGGTGTGTCCTCGCATGATGTGAGTTATTTTTATAATTATGTCATTAAAATTCCTTTTTCGAAGTTTGCTCCACTTCTTTTCACACTCAGACAAGTTTCTTTTCCCTCCATTTAGCCCTGCGTTGCACGGACATTTTCAAATGCATAACATATTGCCACGGAAATTCTCCTTCCTCTCTCGCTATCAGAACTCTATGGTGTGCGTGTGATTTCTATATTAATGCCCTTACAATTCCTTTCCTCGAAAATTCTTCCACATCTTTCCATTGTCAGACAGTTTTCTTTTCTCTCTCTATAGTTCGGCATTTTAGTGGGTTTTTTTTAGTGTAAAACTATTTCTCCCTCCCCCCCCCCAGAGATAAGATTTTTGTTCAAATTTTGACAATGACATATAAAAAATAATACTTCTTTAGTTAAAAATTAGTAATTTAAAACAATAAAAGAAAACGATTCTGATGCTAAGAGTGTATAAAAATAATAGCTTCAAAAATAAAAAAAGTGATGAGCATAAAAAAAATTAGACTTCTTCATAGATCAGCATACTGTTTATTTAAAAGAAATGGCATACTAATGAACTTAAGGGGTTGTATATAAGTCTAGAATTATGTACTATTTTTTTCATAACTCCTGGGATAACATCTCAAATAAATGACTTTAATAAGACATAATAGCATTGCACACGTGCATTCCAGGTTTCTTCGTAATAAAAGAGTTGTACGTTATACGGCAAATATACTTAAAAATTAAAAATATACAGCTAGAAAATATAGGCGCGAGTTATATGCTGGATCTTATGGTAATGAGTATATGAAATGTCATATATGATGATAAACTCTGATGCAAAAGCTGTCCATAACTGACTCAAATCTTTATAATTATGTTTTGTCTTCGCTAAATCGAGATGAATAATCAACCCGGGAGAGTACTACGTTAGCAATACTTACGTCAGTGGTTGCGTGGGGTATTGTACATAATAAAAACCGGAACTCCAGTGAATAATTTAACTAAGAGAAAGAAAGCATTCTCTTACCTACTTTTAAGGATTTTCAATTTGGAAAAAAATCCAATCAACAGAATTAAAATGCTTCAAATGTGCGTGACTTTAATAAAGGACACAAATCACAGACACTTTCCGTTAACACTACAGGAATGATATTTGCAGAAAAAAAACTATCAAACACTAATTGTAACACTAATTGAAAATGTAAATTCCACATATTATTTTATATATAATCCAATACGTAGTGTTTTTTTACTCAAATATATCACACAATTGTTTTCATTTTATAATAATATTTAAAAAATAGCCCAATTAAAAGTACATGTGAAATTACAGAATGATTTACCAACTTATAAGTCTCTGGCTGCTATGAACAGTTAAATCTTAAATCTTTGGAAAAATATTGCTGTGGTAATAATTTTTTGAAAATAAAGTTGTTTTTTTATGTCATCAGCAAAACAAATTACATCAAACGATTAAATATATGCTTGTGTAGATCTAACATTTTGCAGTTTGTAACATACGCTGTATTGAGACGACAGTCTACAGGAGATAATTTCATTTAGTTACAGTATAAAGAAACAACAGTATGATGAAATATCATGTCTCTTTTTAAATTCCAAATATAACTTATCACTCTTACACATACTTTAAGTATAATGCATCTGATAAAAAGCAACATCTTTCTCCCAAACAGCAAACATCATGTAAACCTGAATTTTTAAAGCAAAACTATATCAAAACGCTTGGGCTATTTATATCTTCATATCTCATTCCAATCTAATAGTTTATTTGAAAGAATATTAAACTGTAAACTTTTAAGTCTCTTCAAGAATAAGCATTCGAACAGCCTACATCTGCACTTTCAATTATTTGCTAAAAAAACTTCGAAAAAAATTGAACTTTTTTCGAGAATCTATTTGAACAGTGATCTTCAAATAGTTTTCTTCGAAACCCTGGGTATCCACAACTTGTAATCAGTGGCCCCACGTATCACAATAAAGAATCGAAAAGAAAATTATAAATGCCAATGTAAAATGGATTCCCGTTCTCTATGAAGTTTGTATAACCGCAAGTATCTAAAGCTCATCCCAGACATTCAAGATAAAATGTTTATTTATATATAACTTTATAGTTTGTAATACTTTTTAACTTTGATTATAATATAAAAAATAATATTTTAAAACATTTTTTTCCCTTTATATGTATTCTCCAAAGATTGTCAATATTCTATTATTTACTACTATCCCGGGTTACACGAAATAATTTCATACTGGTCAGTACAATGTTTTGCAAAAATAAATTGTTTTTTATGGAAAATGAACCTTTCTTTCATTTTTAGGGGAAAACAACAGTAAGAAAAAAAGGGAACAACTTGACGACGTATTAACAGTTATGACGTTAAAATTTAAATATTTATACAATAGATCTTAAATTTTAGGTTGCAAGTTCATGAAAAGTACTTAGGATTTCTCTCACTCTTGTAAACACTTTAATGCCATTCCGAACAATGTACGTATTTTAATGAAAAATATTTCTTTATGTATGTGGCAACAAAAACATATAAAAACAAATTAAACGCAGACTATGAAATGCGAGTGCAGATTATTTTAAAAGACCTAGATTTCAACAGTTTCTGCAATAAGTGGAAGCACATATCTCAGTCACTAAATACAATACATGAATAGGTGAGACTTAAATCAAAAATGAATATTTTTAATAAGCAGATTATATAAAAGTTACACTGTTTTTTTAATAGCAAATACAGTATTTTTTGTCTTTACAAAAAGTATATTTAACATGTTTATCTATAGTAAATAATTTTTTAAGATATATTCTTTTAAATGTTTTTTGAAAGGGGGGGGGTCCCAAAAACTCCTTATAGTTATAAGAGTTCCGTGAGTCAAAAAGTTTAAAGAGACCACTGTATTAAAAGAAGCCCTCGCTATTAGTTGTCGAACAAAAATTTATAATTATTTGACTGATAAAAGTTTGGGATCTACATCAAGTAATCACTAACAAATACGTTGAGTGTTTTCTAAATGTATCGCTGTTTTAGTAATACACTAAAATCTTTTTTAGGCGTTTTTGAAATAACATGGTTAACACCGATATTCTTTCTCACGCAAATGTTTTGTTCCAACACGAATCGTCCGATTTTTTTTTAATTCTAATTTTGGCAGTGTAATTAGAAAACGATCGGCTTATGCCCACTCATGTGTGAGTAACTTGCTCTTTTCCAAAGCTTGTTTGCTTAGTATTTTTGAGTTTTTATAAGAACTTTTTCTTTAGTTTATCTTCAGTATAATTGTATTTTAAATAAAAGTGCTCAGTTTGTAGGATGCAATAAATATTTTAAATTAAATTCTTCATTTAAATTAGTGTTTCTCAAAGTTTCAATATTCGCGACTAAATATTCAATCCTAGTTCTCTCATCGTACACCCCTCATACAATAACAATGCATTGAATTCAATAATACTATACTTTGATGCAAAACTGTGATACGATTTTAAACTCTTAAGTGCCACCGGCGTATAAAAATGTCTCGCTAAGCTAAAGCGTTAATTTTCCCCGGACGTATATATACGTCTTTCCGAAGTGCGATCTTTTCTGTGTACTGCTATCCATAAAATTATTCCGAAGGGCTTGGAATGCAATAAAAGGGCCTCGACAATATTTGCGAAGGGTTTACTTATTTCAGATTATTCTCTTTTTTATTCCTTTTTTCCAATATGTCACACGCGAGCGACGTGGAAAACGGTTGGCATTCGGAAGCGAATCGCGTAACTTTTAATCGTCATTTAAGGGATTGGTTATAAACAGTACAAATTTTAAGATAAGTGTTACTTTTTGTACGTAATTTGATATATGGCAATCCCATGGGTCACACTGGTAATTATTATAAACATGTTCTCAACTTATTATTGTTAAATTAATTATAAAATGCCTTGTGTAGTACTAATACATTTATAAATGTAACATATCAGTGTAATTGGGCATTTTTTATTATGTATTTTGTTTTCAGTAAATGGATAATTTTTTTAATAATCTTTTGTTTTCGACTTTTAAATATGCTCGCACCCTCCTCGTAGAGATATCACGCCCCCAAAAGGGAGTGCGCTTCACGGTTTGAGAAACGCTGATTTAAATCAAAGCCGACTTTTGGGCTAGATACATCTTACACATCTAGTTAATATAATATTTTTGATTAACCCGGCACCCTCTACTCGCGCAGAGTGTGTCATACCCACGTCTGCTAAACCCTTTTTGGAAAATGGATGATTCCTGGTCTAGCTAACTTTAAGGTCATAACCTTCAAGGGGATCAAGCCTGTCAGCGAAATTTTAAAATAGATCTTTGAATACCACTCCCTCGGGTGTGTCACACCCTGCGCGTGAAGTTGAGTTACATTTTTTAATACTAGAATACGTTTTAAATTCTTTCTTATTCTACGGCGTGTTATTGTAGTTATTATGAAGAAATGTGATATTTAAGTAATTTAATAAATACAGTATTTAATAGATACAGTACAACAGCATTTTCGGATGAAGAAATTCTCTTCGCGGTTATGACGAGGAAAAAGCAAATGAAGAGTATAACAGCAAGTATGATTCCTCCACTGAAATCGATCCTGATTTAGAAAAGGGAGACACTATTGAAAATAAATGTTTCATATGTGGAGATACAAATACATTTGAAACGAATGTAATTTTAAAGGAGATAACTGGTACACATCTTATCCACTTTCAGATGAACTTTTTAAAAAAAACTATTGCTGGACAAAAAAAAAAGAGAAAATAAAAAAGTTATTCCAAAATTTTTAAATTTAAAGAATAAAGAAATTCACTTCGATATGTTTAGTTTGAAAAAATACAGATTTAAACAAAAATTAAAATCCAATGAAAACATCGCACTCACTCACGACGCGATTAAAGGAGTGCATAAACAATGCACTGAATGCCTTTATAAAAAGAACAGAAAAACTGAATTTACGTGTGAAAAATGTAATAAACATGTTGTATTCCTACTTTTCTTTCTTTTTAACCTTTGTGTACGAATTTTACGGTAAAGACACAATGTAAACACCCTTGGGTATGACACACTGCGCGAGATCTTAAGGTCGTTCTTTTCACGCGAGTGATGTCGGGTTAAACTCGTTATCAACCAGCTATGAATAATTTTTCGTATTTGATTCCTAATTTCAATTCGAATTATTTTAAGTTGTAAGTATTTACAAACTGTGTGAATTTTCACTCTAAACTAATTTCATTTTTTTTGTAATAAAAATGAATGTTTTTGTTTTATAAATATGTAGTATGGATTTTATCATTATTTTTTGGTTGGCTTTTGGGGAAAATATTAAGAGATTTTTCATCTAACACGATTTTTTAAAGTTGGAGAATATATCTCAAATTTACCATATGTCGTACGTACTTCTTACACATTTTTTGCACGGTTTTCTAAAGAACGTATCTACCGTGTTAAAATAGTTAAGTGTATACCATATTAAAACAACACAAAAAAATGGAGCAGATACTGAAGTATTAATATCGGGATTTTACTCAAGATACATTTCTTGAAAAACTATTTAGTTTAATACGTGAAAAAACATTATTTCTCTTAAGAAACCGGAGCTATTACTCAACTTACCTCTCTGTTACTACAAAGAAACCGGAATCAATTAATCAATATTAGTTTCTTTACACTAAGCACGACATAAAATACATCAGAAACTTTGGCTACAATTTTTATTAGTTTTGGTTTATAAAGGGAAAAATGAATACAACTTGGTGAAAATAAAAAAGAAGTTATTTATTATCCTCGATTGAAAGCTTCTCTGAAACAAACTTCAAAATCTGTTTCTAATGATTTATTTATCAATATATTTTTCACTTTTCAAAATTAGTTCAGTAAGCAATAAATAAAGCTGATACATTGCGATATGTGTTGAGAATTTTTGTTGGTTTAAAATATTACTTTTATAACACTGTTTTTAAATTTATCAAAGCATGTAGTGCGTGTAATTTGTACAAAATGTTACTGTTTATTAATTGTCAGTATATTTTTATTATTTTTCTGTTTTTCAGTAATTCATCTCATTTATGTTCTGAATATGCTTTGAAAAATATATTTTTTTCCCTGTAAACTTCTTTTAACATAAAATTATAATGAATAAAAATGAAATATACAATATTATACTTTCAATAAAAAATCATCACTGAAGTGTAGGGTTTGTATATTTTTTAAAAAAAATATACATATGTACTATTTCGTACGGATGAATTGAAAAATTAAACAATACAGATTAAAAGATAAAGAACTTAATGAGTTAATTTTACGGGAAATGCAAATTAAACAAAAAAAAACTTTTTGCATATCTCAGCTGAACAAAAGAAACCCATATTTGTTAAATTAAATGTCAGAAGGTCTAATAACTGATAAAAGGAATTTTTTTTATAACGCCCCGTAACTGTCTTGGGGGTCGATTTTTGAAAACCCTTGCTAAGCTAATCTCTGCTCAGCAAAAGTAACACATTGTTACAAGTTTGTGCAATGAAAGACTAAAATAGCTTAAATAATTTATATCTGGATGTGTAATATATTAATATTACTTTCTGTTCTATTCATTTTTGTGAAAATTATAACATTTGCAAGGACGCCGTTCCTTAAATTATAATGGCGATTCAATGGAAACACAGCGAAATTATGGTGATAGAGCCAAATTGGCAACATTTTGGGCGACACGTTGGCAACTTGATGATTGATTGAACGGTGCAGAAGTTGATATGCTGTAGCGTCACCTGGTGAGCAGCAGCAACAAGTATTGCAGGCATATTCATCACATCCATTAAACTTCCTTATATATATAAAATGCTTTCACTGAATTGTTTCTCAAATAATTTTCAGTAAAATCCATTTAATTCAGAAATATTTTAATATTTTATAATTGTTATATTTGTTTCAATAGCAAATATTTAACAAATAATATTTTAGCTGCTTTTCTTTTTCTTCTCTAAAAAAATCCATTAATATTTCATAATGAAATACACATACATGAGCACTCATATGTGTACACTACTTGTCATTTAAATTGCTAAGCATTGCAAGTGGTATTCGTTAAACGTCAAATTTAATACAATATGTTGGGACGTTCAAATTATTCACATTTTAACAATTACGGTATGGATAGCTTGAACATTTACCCCATCCACATCTTGAATAAAAGGGAAGGAGATAATTAGGAAACAACATTCTATTGTTGATTGGTTTATGTGAATATCATATTATTCTCTAATAAGGAGGAACCCCTAACAGCATGTGACAAAATTTGATTTCGGCAGGATTATTTCCCACTGAAACTACGACTTGCATTTCCACGATATTGGTGGACCCGTTGACCATGATCTTGTGATTAATTTGAAATCGTGTAATCTAAAGTCCATGTTTAGAGAATGCCCATGAGAATATTATGCAAGATCTGTCCAGAGACATATGCCCTTGCTGTCATGCAAACCCATACAACCATGATATGTATCTTGAATCCGGACCTTTGTTTGTAGGACATCAATTGATCATCACGCATTAAGTGTGACTGCGTATGCAGAGCCACACACTCCTAGCATATAGATTAATTTTGTAATTTCCGTTGAGGTTGTAACAAAGTTTGACTCGTTTTTTAAAAAAAAAATGACAGAAGGGCATATCCTTTTGGTCCGGAACAAAAAGACTTTTCTTGTTGGCAGAAAATTTTAATGGGAAATGGTGAAGACCATTATATAACTTTACAGGTGCAGATGAGTCATGTGGTAACCTGATGTATGAATCTTCAAGACGACAGAAAATTTCATTATTATGTCATCCCAATTCACAACATAGGGTATACCCAGTGGCGTAACGGAAAATAACTGCCCCCCCCCGCAAGGTCAGATCTTGGACCCAAGCCGGATCTTATATATATATATATATATATACTTGTGCCAGAGAAAGTCTGCATTCACCTACTACTGCTTACATAAACTACGAAAAAATTTTTTGAAAAAAAACCGAAATTTTAAATTTTTTAAAATTTATAATTTATTTAGTTCATTCTCCAAGTATTGAGAGTAAGAAAATAAACTCGGTTTGCTTTCATTGCTTTTAAAATAAGAACATGTTTGTAGCGATACCAACAAAAATCAAGTAGAAAAAGTCTGCGTTCACTGTTTAGTAGTAACTACAAAAATTATTTGAAAAGGATATTGAGCTATTTAATAGCTGGTTGGATAACCCCGTGTTTTGAAAACCTCCTGAGGTCGTTTCGGCATTGAATTAACAAGTCTAGTGGTTTCTTCAGAGCCTATATTCTCTCATTCGTCCTTAAGAACACTCTTTTCTAGCAAATGTGTATATATATATACAAAGGATTGCCAAAACCATTACTTAATGAACCTTTATATATCACGTAAAAATATTTAATATTAAACTTATAATTGAATATTAAATCAACCGGAGCCTGAGTAAACGAAGTAAATAATGCATACCATTTATAAAATTTATTAAAACGGGAAATCTAACGATAGATAGCCTGGTAAATTTAATAAAATTGAACACTAAGAAAGACACGAACACTGTAAAATATAATTTTCGATTTAAAATTCTTAAGAAAAAAGGTATATCTTACCTTATCCTTCATTTCTGAGTCCCAAGATGAGCTTGCCCTAAAGTTCGATTATATTCTAGCTTATAAATAAATACTGTAACTTTTAATAAGGAGTGTTCTTTGTATGAAGCAAAATTTAAAAAACTGATACATTCCATTATGTTTTCTTCTCATTATGCTTCATTTGATTCAATACAAATAACTCTATCATCAAAAAATCATTTAAAATGCTTTCTCTGCTTTTCAAAGTATCGTAAAACTATTTTACTTGTAAAAAGCATAACAGATGTTCATTATTTACGACTTCGCTAAATGAAAATGAAATACATGGGGGGGGGGGCAAAGACGCCAATAAGTTACGTTGCTACTTCATAAAAAGTAAATCATGTCTTTTTTTTCTCCTTTCAGCTAATTTAAAGTATATGTAATAACAGCAATATAATACATGTTATATATTATACCGCAATAATTATGTATAACAGCAATGAATTTTTATATCTTCCTAGCATTTTATCCGATTCTCCGTCTGGCTCTTGTTTTATTTGTTAGTAATTAAGGTTTAAAAAGAAAACCCACTAAAGAAAAGTATCTCCCATCACCTGGATTACAGCAAATAAAAAAAATGCTTTTTGATTTGGCTAAAGGATTAAATATATCTAATGAGCGTATTAAAATTTTGATTATGAATGACGTTGAATCGCCAATTGGAAAATCACCTAAAAATTCGATTTAAAAAAAATGTAAAGTGAATTTTGAGAAAATCTACTTTAATGGAGTCAGTTAGGCTTTGGGCCCCCTAGAAATCTTGCCCCCCCCTCAGTGCGGGGTTGCGGGGGTGTACGTTACGCCACTGGGTATACCTTAAGATTTTTATGATTATGATATGTTTGACAACGCAATGCCTATATATATATCTGTTTCACTCAAGTTGAGGAAATTGTTGAAACGATAAAAACTCTCTTATGTAACATGATATAAATGTTACAGTATTTTCTTCTATGCATAGAATCAAAAAATAACTCTTACAAGTCAGGAATCAAAAAGATTTGTAGACATCTATTAGTCAGTATTTTAAAGTTTCCAATTAACCAGAGCGTACTAATTCACTAATAGTATTTTTAGCTGTTGAATAAGAAGTGTGCAATTTCTTACTATGGATATTTTTTGTGTAATTGCTTATAGAATTTCTAATAGATAAATTCTAAAAAAATTTATATTTTGTCTGGAACGATATAACTAATTACCACAAATTAAAAAATAAAAATTTTGATTCCAATGAGTTCGGGAAATCGGGGTCCGACTCTAATTATTTTAGTGTTAAATGAGATAGTATAAATTCTATTCATTCTTATAAAAACGTGTATTATCTTCGTTAAGATAAACAATTCTAAGATGACCATGGTTAATTAATTAATAAATTCTAGCAAAAAAATAAATTGTTAAAATTATATACTTTTAAGGACTGTTATGTTTTAACGAACGTTTCATGAAGACTAACAATTGATTCAGTGTCATCACTGACAAGATTTCAAGAAAGCCTTACTTTCGAAATGATTGGCATTCTAGAAACCATGAAGAGGACCTAAGAACAGACATTCGTAAACCAATTAAGAAACTCAGCATGTCCTTCGGATCAAGCACTAACTTCATCAGAAATTCTCCTCGAGCTGACTCTTCAAAACACTTGAGAAATCTGTTGAGAGGTTGTAGTTTATTTAAGAGATCTCTACAGGGAGACCTTAAACAGGGTAAATTTTAATTAAATGTTTAAAATACGTGGTGCTCCAAGCAATACATTTTGTATTATAGAAAACAGATTAAGTTTAAATTTACTAACAATAATTAGCTGCTTTGAAACTTAGCTCACGTTTATTGCGATGTGCTTAAATATCTTTGTTTCATGAAAAACTACATATTTGTTGTTGTATTTGCATGTACACACACACACACATATATATATATGTATATATATATTATTAATAAATTTTATTAATAGATATTTGAATAAATAAATTCTAAATAGTAAGGATTAAATTTCCATAGTTTTAACAGGTTATTGTTATATAGTTTATTATTCTTCCTAGATAGTTTTAGATACCTCCAATTTCTAATTTTAGATAAAATTACTTTTTATATTTATTATAACTTTTAAATCATATTATCTTAGTCTCTAAGATAATGGTAGTATGTTTACAATTCTTATTTTTTTATTTCTATTCTTTTCATACTTTTGCTAAGTGCTATTTTTCAGTTATTGCTTTGTTTTTAATTTGTATCTGGGTCCAGAATCTAAAAAATAACTTGTTTATTGCACTCAGATTTAGCGCGGGCTCTGTATTTATGTATGCAATTTTTAGGTACGTTACCTTTTTCTCATAATGGATTTAGATTTCCTATCCATTATTTCCAATTGGTTTTTGCTCAGTATTATTAACAAAAAGGGGGAAGGTTGGCTGGCCAAAAAACATGTTCCACCCCACTTTAATATAGAGAAATTTTTTTACGAGAAATTAGTTTTTTTTTATATAAGCTGTCCTAAGTCAGCAATGTTGATAATACTGTAGCATCCATTCTTTTATATATTTATATTTCACTCTGTTATTTCAATTTTTCATATCTCCTTTTAAATTCTGTTGTCAGGTTATCTTGCAATTACAATTATTCTTTTCAGTTTTAATCATGTTAATTCATCTCTCTCTTGTACAGAAATTTTGATTATATATATATATATATATATATATACGTGTGTTGTGGCTGATATGCTGTTATATTGTTATACTGTTCTATTTTAATAATCTAATACTTGATTTTATGTAATGTATTTAGCATCTTTAACCAATATGCTAATGAATTTATATCCAAATTTTATATCCAGAGCTTTTTTTTTTATTTCAGATGCAACACTGTTATTTTATACTGTAAACATAGACAAAAGGTAAGCGTTACACTATCCAGATTTAGTCTGGATTTTGTCGGCTCGGTCGCTTAGACGGAGCGTGCTGCCTCGTAAGTATAAGGTTGCGGGTACTATCATAACTAGGGTCAATAGATTTTCGGAAGCGGAAATCGTATTCATGCATGTTATATGATTTTGTGGCATGTAAAAGATCTCTTGAGTATCAATTTGACTGTGGTACTCTCGTTAAAACTAAATCATGACACTATATATGACTGACTAGAATAAGACAAAGTCTTGAATTGAATAAATTCAAGTGTCAAAAATTTATTAGCGGGAATCACCACTAGATGGGGCTACAAATTAAATGACTCCCACACTTAGCGACTTGTCGTGTCTGCAAAGACTTAGCTGCCAAAATGTAGCCCATTTGAAAGAAGAGGACCTATATAACATGTAGTTTAAGAGAATCTATACAGTAGTTTTCTTTATTGTGCATGATGGATCGCCAGGAAAGTAGCCCTTAATCATATAAAGGAATTGGAAAGTAGTGTGATACGGGAAACTCAAAGCCTTTACCATATTCCTAAAGTGAAGACTTGCCTTTTAGTTTGGAATTTCAGTGCTGAAGTTGATACTGGTAGATAGAGGGATAGGAGGGCGTATAAATTCCAGTGTATACTATACTGTTTGACTTAATTGGGACAAATGGAAAAAAAGTTTTTTTTAAGACCTTAGCTGTTTATCACTGCATAGCTTAAATAGGCTTAAAAATCTATATATTAGACATCTGTAAGTATGTCTTCCTTTAGCAGAAATGACCTTCTCAACCTGTCTTGGCATTGACTCCACTAGAGTAGCACTTATGTTCTTGATTTCATCATCTTGGAAACACACCAGTATAGCCCTTTTTATTACTTGCTCTGTTATCATGCAATTCCTCTCAGCGAAATGATTTTGGAGAATATGCCATAAGTTTTGAATAGGATTTAAGTCTGGGGAATTTTCAAGCTAATTGAGCACTTTTACTTTATTTTTTGCGTAAAAGTATGCACCAATTTCAAATTGTGAAAAGGAGCCAAATCATGTTGAAATGTTCCATTAAATGTTTCCATGAAGGGAACAAACCTACTACACAATATTTTTATATATTTGACATAACTCATCATATATTTAAGATGAACTAAGCTTCAAGGGTGTTTTGTTGTGAAAACAAAACCCAAACCTCTGCTTAGAAGGGTGTTTTACAATCTGTTGGATATGATCTGGACGCAAAGTTTCAACTTCAATTAGTCTACCTGCACTTCATTTGTATATTCCTGCACAAATAAATATTTCATCACTCAAAATCACCTTCTTGCAATCGTTAACAGTCCACGATCGATAATTTTTGGCCAAAGCAAACGGTTTTTTCATCATTTTCTGATTAAGAAATAGTTTTTTTTATAAATTTTGATGCCTTAAGGACACCTTTCAGAAGCCTTTTCCGTTCAGTTACGGTACTCACTAAAACACCATTATCCAAAAAGTATATACCGAAGGTTTATGCTTGTCTTTCTTGGATTTATTTTGATACTTCTTATTAAAAAATTATCAATTTTCGGACTTGTTTTCCACTTGTGCCCACATTATTCTTTTCCTTTTGGAGATGATGATCCAGAATTTTGAAATGTTTTTGAAAAACTTAATTCGATCACACCAACTGCCATAGTTATATCTCTCACAGTCATAGAAGAATGTTCACTGAGAGCGATTTATTTTAGAATGGTTCCTCGGAGTAATATCCATCTTTGAACAAGTAAAACTAACACGTCTCTTACATAACTCAAAATTGAAGTTGCAAGCTGCCCCAATGAAAGGCTCACATTAAAATGAATAAATTATAGTCAAAGTCAATCTGTCACTCTATGTAATGGCAGATATAAAGGGTTTGAAGTGGTTCAGGACATCCATCATTAGTAATCGCATACCAACTCAAACAAGTAAAACCTGTTTGCGGCAATTAATTCGACAGTATTATATACATACATATATATATACATATATATATCTATATATATATATATACACGGCTAGTCACCATAAATAAAACACCCTGAAGGAAGCACGCAAATAACATAAAATCTAAAACATGCATTAGCGGAGGTGATAAATGCAAATGATTAGAATTTTAGCTCAGACACACACCAAGCGCCAAAACTCAAAGCGGTATTTAAGGCTTGGAGATTTCGCTGATTTCAAGTTCGGCAATTGTGTTTTTCTTATGGGTTTTTCAAAAAATGATCAGATATGTCGCGTAGAAAACAGCGATCAGCTTTTGATCAAGTATCTGAGTTCGACAGAGGAAGGATAGTGGCCTACCGAGATTGAGTATTATCTTTCAGGTAAATCGGTAGTCATGTTGGACGAAACCAAACAACTGTAATGCGGATATGTGACCGCTGGATGCAGGAGGGTACGACGGACCGAAGAGGTTGATCGCATCCACCTCAGTGCACCACTTCACGTGAGGACAGGCAAATTGTGCGCATGGCAGTGAAGGATCGCTCAGTCACATCACGAACCATAGCACAGCACATCGAGTCAGTAACGCATCATTTAGTGTCTGCACGTACCATTCGACGCCATTTACAGCAGAGTGGTCTGTCCGCAAGACGTCCATTGTTTGGTCTACCTTGACGCAGAACAACAGACGTCTCCGCCGCCAATGGTGCGATGAAAGAAGGAAGTTGTCTTTACTGACGAGTCACGCATCTGTCTGCAACACCACGATAGTCGGATTCGAGTCTGGAGACACCGTGGAGAGAGGATGCTGAACAGCTGTGTTATGCACCGCCACACTGGTCCTGCACCTGGTATTATGGTATGGGGTGGTATTGGATATCACTCTCGCACTCCTCTAGTACGCATTGCCGGTACTTTAAAAAGCCAGCGCTACATCTCCTAAGCGTTGGAGCCAGTTGTCCTTCCTTACCTTCAGGGCTTGGCCACAGCCATATTTCAACAGGATAATGCACGACCACACGTGGCACGCGTTGTCCAAAGGTTCTTCAACAATCACCAGATTGAATTGCTTCCCTGGCTGGCTCGCTGTCCAGACCTTTCGCCGATAGAAAACATGTGGTCCATGTTTGCTCAACGATTGACCCAGATTGCACCCCCAGCTGCCACACCAGATCAACTTTGGCAACATGTGGAAGCTGCTTGGTCTGCTGTACCCCAAAAACCCATCCAAAGTCTCTTTGAATCAATACCGAGGCGTGTGGAAGCGGTGATCTCCAGCAATGGCGGCTGCTCTGGCTACTGACTCTGGCGGGAACCACACTTCACAGAAGTCTATAAATATAATCATTTGATACTTGGTCAACATGTTATCTACATAATAAATTTTGTTATGCTGTCTCTTGTCTTTCTTGGTGTTGCATTTATGGTGTGTGTTCAGCAGTGTATATATACATATATATATATATATATTGCCCATTTTGAAATTAATAAAATTTAATAATTCAACACGGTTTCATTTATTTTGAAATTAAAATCAACTATAATGTTTTCGGTACAGAATTTTCTTCATTTAAGAGTTCATAAAATGTTTATATGTAAAAATATTTTCTGATTTTTAATGATTTCATATTCATTTCGTTGTAAAAATTATCTGTTATTGATCAAGTTATTATTTGGTAATGATATACGAAAACAAATCAAATATTGGAAACAATAGAAGGTGTTGTCTTATTTGAAAATATCAAATGGTTTCTTTAAAAAATTGTATGTTAATTTTATCACAACTGTTTGAATTTATTTTGCTTTGACGTGTTTTAAGAGGTATGCTTAGTAAAAATAATATTCGGCATTTTCTTGAAGTTCATGATAAAATCTTGGTGTCACTGAAAGTTATAAAAATCCGTTTGATTTAATTGTGTTTTAAATAGAATTTGAATTTGATACTTTTTCTATTTCATTAATTTTACGACTATAGAGAAGATGAATAACCTCTTTAAAATACTGTTCTCACTATTTTCTTTAAATAATAGTCTTTGAAATGTTCTCTACTTTTTCAAACATTTTCTCTATATTTCAGTTTTTCTTAACATATTGCAAAATCTAGATAAATTACAATTTATTTTATTTTAATTCTAAAATTAAAATTTTTTTGAATGAAATTTTGGTTTAATCGCTTAAAACTTTTCAAAGGGATTGCAGTTTATAAGAGAAATTTGGATTATATACATCGCAAAATAAAAGAAACTCAATGCATATGTGACAGAGATTTTTTTTTTTCATAAAAATTTATTCTTTTTCATTTTTTTACGCAAACTTGAACAAATCAGCTATTATGGTTATTTTGCCAGAATGGAAAAAGTACATACATATTAATTTGAAAATTACCAATTACCTTTTTTTTTTACAATTTACAACTCACTTTCCATTTTAACTTCTAATAACTGAAATGAACAATATTTTAAGCTACAAAGTGAGCCTTTTAAGATGAAATATAATGTTATAGAAAACAGTTTTCATGAAAAATAATAACTTCAAAATATAATATATAAGAATGATACATCGATATCATTGACTAAAGTTAAATCTAAAATAAATATTTTCCGGCGTTTTTAAACTGGAAAAATAGCAATTATTTTTCCAGTTTTATGAGAACAATTATCAATAATGTGGGAAAAACATTGACCTAAAGGAATATATACCTTTGTAAGAACTGAGATCTTCTCTAAGTCCTACCCAGAACTATGGGAGGAAGGGGAGGATGACTAGCCATATCAACGAATAAATTTATGTATTGAACACACAATTTATCAAGACAATTCAAATAAATTAAACCAAAAATGGTGTTCTCAATCTAAACGATATGTGGATTAAATAACGAGATGCGCGAATTATGAGGAGACTATAAATATCGACCATCTTATACACTGGTGTCCAAAAGTTAAACATAATTGATAATTATGTGAATAAAGAAGGAACTGTAAATCAGAATACCGGGAAACGCGATATGCGAGTGTAAAATGGTTATAAAATAAGGAAGCAAATCAAAAGAATGATAATAATTAATTTTATTATCCAAAGTAGCAGTTTGAAAGAAAACTGAGTATAGCAAGGATTCACAATTTAAAGAAAAAATGAAAGAAAACATTAAATAAAATACTGATGCTGCAGTTTAATAAGGCGTGTGGTCACCTCTGACAGCCAGGCACACTGCACAGCGATTTACCATACTTGCTATGAGATGATGAATGAGTTGTGGGCGCAAACGGTTCCAAGCTTCTTGGAGAGCTCTCTTCAGTTCTGTAACGGAGTTTGGTGGGTGCGAAAGGGCTGCAATTTGTCTCCCGAGCATATCCCATACATGCTCGATAGGATTTAAATCAGGGGAGTTCGCAGGCCACGACATGCGCTGGATGTTTTCCGTTTCAAGGAAGTCATCAATCAGCACCGCTCGGTGACATGGCGCATTATCATCCATGAATATGAAGTCAGGACCGACAGCACCTCGAAACAAGCGAACATAAGGCTCAAGAACTTCGTCTCTGTATCTTTGAGCAGTCACAGACCCCTGTCAAAGAAATGGAGGTCTGTTCGGCCGTCCATCATGATGCCTGCCCATACCATTACTCCCCTTGATGGAAAATGATGTCTTTCCGTTATGTTTCTTGGTTCAAAACGTGTTCCACGTTCTCTCCATATCGTTACCCGCCGAGAATCACTACTCAGACTAAACGGGACTCGTCACTGAACATCACATTGGCCCACTATCCCACACTCCAATGTTGATGTTTCAAACTACAATTCAAACGAGTGCGCTTATTCGTAGACGTGAGGGGAATGCAAATTGCTGGTCTTCTTGCATAGAGGCCGGCATGATTGAGTCTCCTGTAAACAGTTTGTCTCGAAATTCGTATTCCTGTGGCGACTGTGAGCGCCGAACCCAGTGCTCTGGCAGTACTGCCCCTCTGACGTCGCGCACTTATTACCAGATATCAGTCTTGGCGAGGGGTTGTGACTCTTGGTCGACCTGATACTGGTTGTCGGGTAACATCTCCTGTTCTTTGAAACCTCTGCCACAGTCTTGAGATCACAGACTGGTCCACATTCAGTATTCGAGACACTTCGGTTTGTGATCGTGAGGATTCCAGCATTTCAACGATTCTTCCTTTCGTAAACATGTCCAATTGGCCTCTTTGTGTCATCATTCACCTTTTGTGATGGTTAACAACGTTCCTTCGCACAGCAGTTGCACGAAACTTGTCTGAACTGCCTATGCTGCGTGAATCTGTTTCTCGGCGTTTCGACATGCGCCGGTTTTTCGCGCAGGACGTAGTCGACTTAAAAAATTTGCATAAACTCAATGTTTCTTCTTCACCCAATTAATATCCGCAAGAAATTTGGAATAATTTTACGAATATGTACTCTTTTTTTCGCGTTTTACGATTTATGCTTAACTTTTGGACACCAGTGTATTATATATATATATATATATATATATATCCGGGGATCAAATCTACTCCCCAAATATCTCACAGCAATAGTTAAACTATAGTGACCATCCGTCACTTTAATTCTTTTAACAATCAGATCTGTGTCTCAATAAAATGGTATAATACCTGATCAGTAGCAATCTGTTCTATCTCCTCCCTTTCTCTTTCTCTAGCTTGAAAATCTAGACTATATATATCCGACCTAATCTTAATAATCAGATTTTCCTCTTGAAAGGGTTCGCTGTGAATAAACTCGAATTGATTTACCAAAGCCAAGAGGATTATATTAAAGAAAAGACGCGGATAGATCCCTCACACCTTTTATTTATTTTCCTACATTTATTAGGCAGTATATGTCTTAGAAGCAAATTCAAGCAAGAATTATGATAATGTTGTCAAATA
Organism: Trichonephila clavata; assembly: GCA_019973975.1. Taxonomy (NCBI): domain Eukaryota; kingdom Metazoa; phylum Arthropoda; class Arachnida; order Araneae; family Nephilidae; genus Trichonephila; species Trichonephila clavata. Next base: position 92,891 of record BMAO01026384.1, on the reverse strand, counting down.
TTGATTGAATTTAAAATTATTACTAATAATCTAATAATACACATATATTTTGATGGAAACTAAATATGTGTCTCATGTAATAATATTTTACATTTTTATTAAATACTATTTAACATAATATACTTTCATCAAGGGATGACTGAAATAAAATTTTCAATATCTACGGAAGTTATTAACAATGTGAAAATTTTGAAGTAAAAATAATCTAAGATTATTGTATATGTGTGTGTGCGTGTGTATACTTTTTATCTCAGTGTTGAAATTTTCTACTAATATTTCATATATCTTCATAAATATTTGTAACATTTATAGAATTTATTACTTTTATATCTTATACACGCTTTACTTATCACAATACTATAACATACTCTGAACACATTATCATTAAATTTCAAGATGGTCATGAATAAAAATGCTTGTAGTTTTCTTACAAAAGGCAACTTTCAAGATTAATTTTGAATTATAAATTTAAGGTTATTTGATGAAGAGAAATTTATAATATGGAAATTACAATTGAAATAGCTGTTATTTCTCTATAATTCTGTCTAAATCTATAACAAATAATAAGTGCTCTTAAATATCATTGAATGCGAATAAATTCCAAGCAAGCAATATTTTTAAAAAATTAAGTCAATTCCTACTTAGGTCAACAAAAAAAATTCTTTTTTCAATTTTAGTTACTTTTTATGAAATAGTTACAATTAATATATGTGTATATACATATGACATAATCACAATATTAAGTGACAAAATAGAAAGCGATTTTCTTTGAAATTTTCCATTTTTTTTCTATTGATGGTGTTGAACTATTTTTGTTTAATTTGCTACTATTTTTATTCATTTATTAAATTTAATTATTCTAATAAAATAGTACAATAAAGAAGAAATCTCATCTCAGAAATTAGGCCATCCCAGGTAGGATTCGAAACCACGATCTTCATATTAGAAGTCCAGCGCGCTATCCAATGCACTACACGGACACACCGAACAATTTTCCATTCTATATATGCTGTTCGACTTTTGTTTTTGTTTGTTATTACTTATTTTTTTTATAATTTAATTAATGAATTAAAATTTGATAAATCTGCTATCAAGTGTCACTATAAGTTTAAAAAAATGTATTTGAATTTGATTGGATCTAAAGAATACATTTTATTAACAATTGAAAATTTGAACAAGATATATAAATAAATAAACACACACATATATATAGAGTGTAAGCTAACAGTAGGAATTGAAAAATAAATGCAACATCCTAATTGTTTTTAGATATTTTTAAGAGTTATTCAAAGCAAATACTTCTATAACCCTTTTTATTTGAAAGGTAAAATGAATAGTTAGAACGAGTTTTTTTGCTCCTTTGGCTTAAATTCTTTTCAAAATCATATTTAGAAACCCAGATCACAAAACTTCCAAGACTATCAAAAACATTCATAGATATCGAGAACCTTGTAAATGATAGCCCGCTTAAAATGTAAAGTATCATGTATATGCATGTCACGATAAAAGTTTTGCAACCTCGGGGCATGAAAAAAATGCACTTTTTTTATTGGTGATTGGCAACGGTCTGAGCTTGGAGCATTGATTTTATTGGAGATAAAGTTATCAAACGATGTTTCCGATACCGTGAAGTAGTTTAATCTTTTTATGAAATCAAGTATTGCGCAGTTTTGTTTTGTGTGTACAACTGATTGTAATCTTGCTGATGTTGTCGAAAAGCTTAGAAAAGTATTGGATTTATAAAATAAAAGATTCTATAGAGAGAGAAAGGGAAAATTGCTAAACTTAATTTGTTTTCTCCTGGGTTTCTTTGTAGTATGTCAAGCAAATTTTCACGAAACATTGAAGAAAAGAATGTTTAATGTAGAGTAATTTCAAGAAGCATATATCGATACAGAGAGTTTTCTTTCTTCTTAGTATATGTAGTTACTAATACATTCACCTCGTTTTTAAGAGAGTATTTAAAACTATGCACCTTTGGTTAACCCAGGAAAGGGTAAACTTTTTTTTTTACTTTTGGGGGAGCAGAGGATACCAGAGAGCTGCACCTTTTAAAAAGATAACATTTGTCACAAAAATAATAAAATATAAGTTAAACCAGGCTGGCAGTTTTATTAAACTTTTTTACTAAGCTGATTTCATATTGTCTATAGCTTCACATACACACACAGGCACATTTAAATTTAGAATCAGTTTAATGAGACAAATGTACATTTTTTCCCCGATACATTCCAACAATTTTTGTTTTTAAATCTGGAGTTAGATTTCTTCTTTAAATTCTCATCATAGCCTGCTAAGGTTTGTCAGTCAACATAAATCCGTCTTTACTCTTGTCGATTTTCGAGCAAAAAAAAAAAACTGCGCACAAATATATGCCGACTAAAATATATATAAGGAGCAATATCAACACAAATTCCTTCATATATGGAAATTTTTCAGCTGACAAAAACTTGTTAAAGTCAGTGTCAAAGCACTAAACATTTTTTACCACGGTGATCTAAATTCAAGTTAATATGCTCAAGCTGTAGATTCTAAATTGCTGTTTCAATATCTGCAGTAATGTGCTAACAAATCAAATTGAATTTTGGATCAGTTATTTTTCTTAGTCCTAAAATCTTCTTGCGACTTCGTCATCCAAACTTTGCAGGTGATCTTTTAGCAGAGATAATTTAGGGTTTTGTTTACCTAATATACTGAAAGATGAAAGACGAATCGTTTGTTGCAGATTCGAAAGAAGTCTCGGTTCAAAGCGAATATTTTTATTGTCTTCGTGGGCCACATGTGGCCCGCGCATCTCAGTTTTGCCGCTCTTGGATTAATTCAGTGCTTCTTTCAGTTTTGGCGACCAAATTTTCAATCATAGTTTTTATCACGATTCCCCTATACAATCATACATATACCTATACTATACCCCCTTTACCTATATATATATATATATAACAAGATAAGTATTAAATTTTGTATATGTTACTTATAATATATATTTTAAATACACTACTTTCAAGTAATAGTATAATTATATTATGCAATTTTTCCCTTCTCTAATTTTTAAATTGGAACAGATAGCAAAATGATGTTTAAATAAGATTTATTTCATCCATCATCATATCTTAAAATACACATATTATTATAAAAATAGTCTAATCTACGTTACTCTACATAGGATATGAAGAGTAATTGTGCTATTTTCAATAATTAAAGCTAGAAAACTTCAAAATGTTTGAGCCCGAGAGCTGGCGCGCACACGATAGTAACGTTAATGGGTGACTGAGTCACCCTGATCCTTTTTTTATAATTATTTTTATTTTGCACGATAAAAATCGAAATTCAAAAGAATAATTTAAAAGAAAGTATACTTCCCTACTTTCAAGGATTTTTCAATTTTTCTTTGATTATTTGAGAAAAAAAATCCTATCAAACTGAAGTAAAATACTTGAAATGTGCGTGACTTTAATAAAGAACACAAACGTTGTCGCTTTAAGCTCATTTTGGGCCATGGGTGCAGAAGAGCTATGGGCAGTCTTGACCCTGTGGGATCCAAGGAAGGGCTCTGATCCGTTTAAATCCAGCTTATCTTGGTGCCCGCCTCAAGCGGATAAACTTACTCTGTATAATAGCCTAACGGAGAACATTTGGACCCCTGCAAAATCAAGTTTTGGGACCCTTACAACCCTGGGTCCCCCTCAATAAGAGGGTCTACGTTACGTCACTGTATGTGCCCCACGGGACTGTTCCTGGTTAAAAATGTATTGAATATAAAATTATGGATGTTAGTTCTAAAATGAAAAATGTTAAATGTTTTTAATTATTCTTTATACGTTTGAGAACGCTCAGAAAATAAGACTTGGCCAATAATCTTTAAAGTGCTCTCTGTGCTTTTTCAAATATCATAATACTCTTTTAAAATGAAAAACGTGTAACAGAAATGCATTATTTGCACCTTCCTTAACCAGCGATCACTAGCGCGGGGTGTTCTCTACACCCCGGCAATAATATATAGTTAATGTATTTTAAAATGAAAATTATGTAGCTTTAGTTTAAATGTATTCTATTGTCTTGGTGAAAAGTGAATTAAGTCTTCATTTTCTTCCTGAAGCTTATCTACAGTGTTTTAATAATAACAACAATGATGAATTTTTTATCATCTTAGAATTTTTTTTTTGAATTTGGGTCTGGGTTTTTTCTCTGAAGGAGTAGTACTTTAGGTTTAAAAAGGAAGCGTAATAAAAAAAATATATCATCTTGTGGAATTACAGCAAATCAAACAAATGTTTTTTATATGGTTATAGCATCAAAAATAGCTAATGAATGTGTTGAAGATTTTATTTTCGATGACATAATACAGCCAGATGGTATAAATAAATTATTTCAATGTAAATGTGTGTTTTTTTTATTATGGCAGAAAGTATTTTGTTTTACTTCATTTCAGTAACTTAATTTTTTTTAAATCTTTTATTTTTGATATGCTAGCACCTCTTCTCGTGGGGTTATATCACAGGCCCCCAGAGGGGCACATTCGACAGCTTGAGAAACGCAGAGAGTTAATAGAAAGTCTGAAATACTAAATACATTTCAATTTTAGTTCAAGGGGAATAAAAAAAGTATTAAAATCTGAATTTTATTACATGAACTATTTTACCGGAAATTAATTTGTAATCCTTTTCTTTTGTATCAAAAGCTTTCTTTTTTAGCAATGTAAAAAAATAAATTGCCCCAATAACATAATAAATTTATTTGCTCTATAACTTAATGCTTGCAATACTCTTTTGGAGTAAAATATAATGACAACTTTTAAAAACTATCATTTATATTTAGTATGGAAATACTTTTCTAAACACAAAGAATTTTTAGACTCATTGGCTTAAAGTTTTAAAGATTTGGAATTTTCCCTCCAAACTCCCATTAATCGCAAAATTAAAAGTTCGAATTAAACTAAAAATAATTTGATAAGAGTCAAACTATATTCAACTGAATCAAATATTTGTGATTGATTAGAATGTAATTTTATTTATCTGCATTGATTAGAGCGCAGTATTGTATTTTTTTAATTCATAAACGTTGAACGTTGTTTAGAACGTAATTAAGCGCGTAATGAAATTGGAAAAATGGAATGGATAATTATATACTGATGTATAAAAATATAAGATTATAACAAGAATAACATCTTTTGTCGTATAAAATTTTAAATATTATTTTAAAATCATATTTGGTAGATCGCATTGATAGATCATTAATTGGGAAAAATGTGAAGAAATACGAGAGATAATTCCAATTATGAAATGTGAAACTCTTCATTGAGAATTTCTTTCCTTGTATTTGTCATCAATCCGAAAATTTATATTTCTTAGTCGCCTTCATATGCGCATATATCTGTAAGATTAACATGTAAATGCAAAAAAATACAATGTAAAGAGAAAAAAAATGCTTTAAATTTGCAGTTTATATATAAAATATCATTCAACATATTATTTTACTCTGCCAATTTGACTTGATTCTGAAAATGAATACATAATTTTTTCCAGTTATGTTTCGATGACTGCTGCTTCACATATTTTCGAATTTTCAGAGCTTATAATTCTAATAAATATATAATTCTCTTTAAGGTATCTGTGACTACCCTAAAACTGTGAGTTTTCCAAAAAATTGACAATTTTTTTTGTGATTTTATCTTATTAGCTTTATAGAAATACCAAGTTTATTTTCTGTTCACTAGAACAAAAACCACAAGTGTTAAAAGCAAATGCCATTACTTTAAAACGCGATTTACTCAAAATGTGTTTTTTTTAAATGCTCAAAATTGCTAAAAAAATTTGAAAATAATTAACTGAAATTTTTTGTGTATGTTTTGTATAAAAGTAGAAGTGTTTTAACTTTCAGATTTATCACTAACTGTTTTATTACAAAATTTACAGTCACTTATGTGAATACAAACACTGCTTTTTTTAAGCAATTTCATATAATAACTAAGATAAAGTCCTTCAGTTTTTGTAAAATTAAAAATATGTCTTATCCTGAATTTATTTTAAAAATGAATAACATAGCAACACATCAGATGTGAAAAATGAAAATTTGTTCATAACCTTTTGGTACAGAATGGGCCAAGTTTATATTATTTTTTGTACATTTTTACCAATTTTTTCCCAATTCAGTAATAATAATTTCTTTTTATCTTCTTAATTTTAGCATATTTTTCTTAAAATGTACTAAAAAAATCTAAAAATATCAAAAAAAATCCCCATGTTTTCATTTTTTAAAAAATGTGTTATCGCTAGCAGTCGTACACCTTAATTTATTTTTGAGCAAAATTATTTTAAAGTATGATTAAGTAAAACAACATTCGTCGCATTGTCCCATTCATTTTTAACGCCCACAAAAAACTAAACCATCCACGTCACTTTGTTGAGAAAACTTTTAACAGCACTACAGCAGCACACCATAGGGAACAAGACATCAGAATTAACTTGGTTATCCGTCAAGAAATACCATACTTTTTTCCCCTATCACTGATCGAGGGAAAGAAACCAACACATTCAGGATAGTATAGCAGGATGAAACCTACTTCGGACACCGATAATACTTTTCTCTATAAGTACAGATGTTCCCCCAGTCATTAGGACAAAAGGGAATCTTCCCCCTTTTTAGAAGGCAGACATTTGGCCATCTGCCAGAGGAAGCTGAGATCTGTCCAAACAGAAATAGATGCAAGGGCTTCTGATGGTATGGGATGGATGGCGAAGGGGGTGAGATTCCGGCGCCAAAGATCCGGGGTCAGTCCCATTTCCTTCTTTTCTTTTGGGCTTTTCCTTTAAACACAAAATATCTAGACCCTCTTTTAAACCTCGGACCGTGCCCCTCCCCCAAAGAAAATATTTTTGGAGACTGAATGGGTGTGAGAATGTAAAAGATTGCTGCTAAATTGTTATATATTTTAATAATGGTAGTTGTTGGGATGGGGACTATTCCTTATTCACTGCAGATGCAATTATGAGAACTTGCGATTGAGAATATTCTGTTTATGAATTGTTATTCTAACAAGCATTTAAATTTTTTAGTAAAGCAAATCATAAATATTTGCTAATGTATTAAATATATGAAATAACCGATTTTTTAAAAATTGATAAATAATTAGTTATTAGTTTTTGCACATTTATTGTCTTTAACTTTCAATTATTTCTAGAAATATAAAATTAAAAAATGGAGATCTGATGTTCCTTTATCCCTTTTTTAGTGTGATTTTCATAAATACTATCTTAGTATGCTTTAATGTACCTTTGTTCTCTATTATAGATTTTTAAGAAAACTAATTTCTCTATGAGAAATAATTCACAAACCCTTAGAATTATCATAATTTAGGCATTATTAAAGTTTTCTTTCAAACAGAGAGTTATTGCATTTCTTCATATAGAAGAATAGGATATTTGTGAAAATAAAATTATCACTAATACAGAAGGTCGCTCGCACTTTATGAAACGTGTTTGTAATTTATTTTCTGGTTTAAATTTTAAGAAAAAAATTTGGAAACTTCAGAATAACCTTCTGAGTATGTTTTCTTTTAATTGAAATATAAAATGAGAAGATTTATTTTGAAAATTGCTTCTAAAATTTATAGATGATTCGAAATTTACGTAATTGCGCTTTCCAGGGGAGAAATATTCATATCAACAAATTATAAAGCGGGGTAAAAATGCTGATTATTTCATTTCAAAGAAAGATTATTATTATATATTAAATCAAAAGGGAATAAGTAAGAAATAAAAATAAAACATAACCAATAAAACCTTATCTTAAAACTATTTAAATGCAGGCAACTATCAAGAAAGTAGTATCTGATCCTGAAAAAAAAATTTGCTGACTCAAACATTCATTGCATCGAAATTAGGATTGTCTTCCGGCACTTTAAGTAAAATCATTCATAAAGATTTATAATAAAAAATAGATGTTTAAACCTAAAGTTCATCTGCTTTTGCGAAAACATATTGCTGAGAGAAAAACAAATTTTAGAAAATTATAAATCATTGCTACAGCGATGGAAGAATCAAAAACAGGAATAAAGTTTATCCCATTTGATGAAATAGTTGTAAAACCATCCGACGTTTCTTCAATGAACTTCTGTGCATTCGGTTTCTTTAAACAAGCCTTAGGGCAACAACATCCAAGAACTTTGAACGAACTTTGGAAAATGGTTCAAGAGGAAGGAATAAAATTAGCGAGACAGTAGTAAGAAAGCATTTACTACAGCCGTCATGCAGAGACTAGACCTTTAAGCCTGGCGTCCTGCCTGGTGCGTCCCTTTTATAGTATCCAGCAGAAAAAATCCGGATATTATGGAGCTGAAAACATCAGTTGTAAACACCACAAGAACGGGAGCGTGTTTGTTTCACTGATGAGTCGAGATTCACCACACAAAGGGATTCTAGTCAAGCCTCCACCTGGAGAAAATGGAGCTCTCTTTCATCCCTCCTATGAAACAACCAGAAATACCACCAGATTTGGTGGCAAAGGAATCCTTGTGTGTTTGGGCATAATAATGAGCAGTCCTACTCCAATGTACGTTTTCAATGCGGATATTGTAAACTGGCAGTGCTATATGGATGAGACCTAGGAAGCTTAAGTGACGTTCTTCTGGTTACTTTGGGCCCAGACTACATTTTTATGGATGATAATGTGCGCCACACACAGAACTCCCATTGTTGATAAATTTCATGAAGGAGGGTATATTCGCCTTATGGATTGATCCTCGAGTTCTTCAGATCACAATTCTATTGAATATGTTTGGGATGGTCTAGGAAAAGCCATTTCTTAGCGAAGATCCCTCCCCAGAACCCCCTAGGAATTAAAAGTCACGCTTTGGAAAAAATGGACTTTATTGACACAAATACTTATTGACACTCTTATAAACAGATTAGCAGCTCATATTGAGGCTTGTAAAATAGTTCACGATGGTCACTCACCACATTAGACAGACTTTTCCCATGGTAAAGGCTTCATCTCTAATTCATGATTTCATAATTTTTTGTTGCCCCCTGCCCCGCACAATTAAAAGCTTTTCCAAATTGTTATGTTACCATATTCTTTTCAGACTTTATAATATGTCTTTGTGCCGAATTTTTCGTGGCAACACAGTAAATAGTTCATCAGTTTTCCCAGATTTTATATCTGTGATCTTAATTTTAGACATGAGTGTAATTACTTATCAGAGATTGTGTTCAATGACAAACTACAATCCATAATTATTTTGTCCGCTTTAAGGTTAATAGGAGTGTTGAATACTAGCACTCAAATCTGTTGTTAGATTTATAACATGTACTTTCCCTGGACGGAGTATTATTTCGTTCAGGACCAGACGGTTATTCCTATTAAGCCTAATTTACTTTACAAATTCACATAAAATCATTATTATAATTTATTAAGTCAAAACTTACAGTTTATAATCATTCTAAATTCCATATGTTTCAATTTCAGATCATAACGGTGTGATCATGGGCCTTAAAACGGCGAAAACGCAGTCTTATATACGGTACTGTGTACCATGAAGTGATGGCATATATGTAATCATGTGTGTTCCTGAATGGGTTATATAAGTCATAAAAAGATGGTGATCAAAAGCAACCATACCAAATGAAAAGAGGATTGAATAAAATAATTCATTCATAGCTAATTTATTTCTAAGGTTTTTTGACATCAGCCTATAACTAGCTATTATTACATTTGTTGATATTTACTTGTAATTGATGATAATTAAACATATCAACTGCGACGCTACTTATATCTGTTTCAATGTTAACAAATGAGGTTCATCCAAGGTATTATTCAGTTACAAGTTACTTCTTATTCTAAATGTGGACTCCTCCCCTTTCAAATTCCTACGTCATAAAGGCGGCAAGTAGAAGCTGCTATCCTTAAATGAAAAATACTATAAACTTGGATTAGAAATTAATTAACATCCACGCATTTGAACAAGACAGGCAGTAATAGCAACGTCATCTATAATTTGTATAAAAGTGATGATTTACAATATACTTTTCATTCATTGTCCAGTTGAAATAATTGGTTGTGTAAATGCGATGCTAATTTCGTGTATGAAGGAGTAAGTCTTACCAGTATATATCAAAATTTTTTGCACCAAAAGTTCACTTGAAATAGTTCAGAATAGTTCGCAGTTACATGATACTGTTATTCTAACGGATCGTAATCCTATAAGTATCATACGAATATGAAGTCGATGGATTTAGAAATATCATTACGGTAGATATGAAAGTCACAAAGATATATATATATATAGTGGCTCTTGGTATATATCTAACGACCAAGAAGAGTGGCTTATTGTTTTTAGCCTTTCAGAAATATATTATTACGTCCCGTAGCCTGAGTGAAGAACAAAGTTTATTTGCAGAAGGACAAATGTCCACAAGGTCAGTATGCTGATGTCTACAGCACCTTGGAATACCAGTTAGACCATCATGTTCGCGGATTTACTTCAGAGGTATGTTTGTTGTTATGTATTGAATGACAATCAGGCAAATGTAGGTGGCTTCATATCATCTTCTCAGAAAAGTTTTGTTTTTCACACAGCATTGATGGACTATCATTCCATTTTCAGGTAGAGGAAGCAAATTTGCATCTTGCATTTGTCATCAACATATTGATACAAACCTGGAAAAGGGCATGGAATGCTAATATTGTACTTATGTCGTTTACCCTTTACTCGACTGCCTTTCACAGATGCATTCATATGTTAAGATGTTTCGACTCATTAAGATTTGTGACTTCACTCTACTTTCGAGATTTCTAGCATTACCTTTAAACACGTGACGTCTACAGCCTATATTTTATTAGGTATTTTGGTATTCTTCGTTTCAGGTGGTATGTGATTTTTTTGTAACCAGTACAGCTTTACACCTTAAAAACATAATTGTTCATGTTCACCACTCGTCACCACTTTCTGTGTACTGCGAATTATTATTTTCTTTTTTTTAATTCAAACCCAACTTGATTTGATTTTAGCCAGAATATATATGGAACTGTTATTATAGATGTGTTGAAATAGGATACTCTGGATTCATCTTACAGTGTACTGCAAAGCACCGCTAATGTAATATTCCTCTTTCTTTAGGTATATTGCACAGGTTAGTTTAATAATGCTATGCTGTTTGCTTCCTTTTTGTGGGGAGAGGGGCTACGATTGACTAAAAGAAAAACACTGAAATATTGTATTTAAACACTCTTGGGTTGAAGTTAAATTACGCAGTTCAGAAGCTTATCATGAATCCCCCAAACGTTCTGTCACATTATCTACTGGGAAACAGGTCATCAACAGGCACCAGAACAACATTGAATGATATAAACTTTTCATTTCCGATGTTCTTCACTTCATCTAACTAAAATGCTATATATCAATGTAATTGTTAACTTGGCTTCAATTAACATTTTCGTGAGACAAATCAATTACTATTAGCAAAACACGAGGAAATTTTGAATCACACTTTCAGAAGATTAGACTATCATTTCACTCTTAATTTCTTTGCCTCATTTTATCTACACGTAAGCAGAGATTTCCCAGTTTCAACTTTCATTAGTTACAGTCAGCGTATAGCAGTTCTGATTTATTTTTATCTGATGGGGGCCTTTAACAAACACTCGAACGTAAGTCATGATACTCGCACTTTTAATTGGTTGATTAATGTGGCTACGCAAATGGATTCCAAAAACTGTTATGCCGAAGAATATTGATTAAGTATTACATAAAGATAATCAATAAAGAGAAAGATTTATTATTTCATTTATTTATTTTTTGCTTTGATATACATTAGGAATAGTAATATCTCATTCAGTTAAATAGATTTTAGCAATAATCGGTAATCCTGTCTAACTTATTTTTAATTACTAGGACATGTCATATACAAAGTTAAATACTTATCCTGATAAAGTGTACGGTTTATAATTGAGATCCTTTTATAACTTTAGCGTCAAAGTACATTTTCATTGCATTCAATACATTATTACTGCATAGAGGAGGGGGGGAGGTGAAACTCATGACTGAAAATTCGATCACAAATACTGAAAGATTTAGAAGCACTGCCTTAACATTAGAACATAACACCGTGAGATTAAATACATAAAATAATCCTAATAAAACTAAATAAATGCTGGACTACCCTGCAGTAGGGATTAGTTTTAAGACTTTTAAATATTATTTTTTTATGTAATTATTATATATTATGACCTTTTATATCATAAACAACTGTAACAAAACAAATGAATTAATCTTGTAAAATGAAAAAAAAAACAATAATGTTTATTAACATTATTATAATAAGCAAAATCGTAGCTTTTGTGAGGATGCGAGTTTTTTAATCATTATTAATCGTTTTTATGCAAAAGATCTTGTACATCCCTAATTTGCCATAAATACAGTGATATTCAATTTTTCCTGTACATTTTTTTTCAGACCATTTCCATACAAGAGATACGCATTTTTTTAGTTGCATTTCCATTGCACTCTTTAATTTCGCACTTTTTGAGTTTTAGGGAATTGGTAACTCTTTTAAATTCAGTATTTATCGGAATTTTAAAATTTCCTGCCCTTACGTAATTTGAGCGTAATAGCAGATAAGCAAATGTTATGTAACGAGACACAACGATTTTAGTACATCTGACTCATTTCAGCTGTGAACCCAATAACACTGCATTCAAAATCAAATAAATGTATGATATTTTGTTTTCGCAAGTTTGTTTTAATAATGATATATACTTAGTGAACTACCTTTTGCTGAACACAGCTATTTATATTGATAAATTGCTTTGGTGTCGAAACGATACAAGCGAACGTTCTACGTATGTTTAGTTGTAAAATCTCTCTAAATTAACCTAGAACCACAAAACTTATTCCGTGTAATCTCACAATGGAAAATATTTGAAGTTACGAAAACTTTTCAAATACCCTACAAAAATATTGAAAGGAGAACAAACTAAACAGGCTCCGGTGTCTAATCGACACCGACGAACATTCTAGTGTTAACCATTCATTTTATTTTGTTTGCCCAAAATGTTCAAAAAAGGGCATGTTTTTAATTGCTTATAACTGAACATAATACTTAATAGAATGCTAAAATGGAAGAATTTTATTTTAATCTCCAATTTTAAAGTTTTCATAATATTTTTTTTTAATTGTGGAACCAAACTCCTTTATAAATACACTCTGCATGCTGTGAAGAATATTTCATGTATACCTTAAAAGAATTTCTCTCATACTTACGAAACGTTACGTACATAACTCACATAATTTAAAGCTTATATATATATATATATATATACTATACATAATACTAAGTCTTACATTGCAATGGGGACGGAGAAAATATCGTTTTTTTATTATCTTTCCATTTTAATTTCTTCTCAAGCAACAAATTGCATATTTCCTTGCCAATCCCTGTTCTTTATAGAACATTTTCCATTATATTTTATAAATTCCTGTCTTCAATGAGATTTCCTCGCCTCCTCCACAAAGAAAATCCCCGATAAGAGTATTTCAGTACCATGGACAAACTGCATCTCTTGAAAACACTAGCATTAATAATCTCACTATAAGAATTAAAATTATGTGCAAATCAAAGGTGGAAAGACGAAAATATCCATGCCCGTACAGCGTTCGGTCAAACCGGATGAGGTCAGCTTTCGGTAGCCTGTCCGGACAAACCAGTTAAGAGTTACAATCTATTTGACAGTTTATAGAAATGTAAATAAAGGAAGAATTTTGTCAGGGAATAGTGAAAGAAAAAATTCAATATTATATAGACAGGGAAAACTGACTTCGAAAACAGATAGCGGATTAAAAAAATTAATATTCACTGGACATTTGTGCCTTTAAAAAAGATTCCGTAGCTTTTTTTTTATTTTTGTAGCCTAGAATACAAATTTTTTATTTCAAAATGTGTTTACCTGAATAGTTGGGGAAAAACATTTAGATTATACTGAGACAAAAAAGAAAGATTTTTCTGGCAATATAACAGTTGTGCTGTTGCAACGTGTCTTTCAGCTGCAGAAAAAATCTGTTTATTACATAAGAAGTTACTCTAGTATTCATTAAAGTTTAAAGTGATTGCAAAGTTTTTGCTGTTGATTGTTTGTTTTGCTTTTCTTTTAATGTTTTCTACCTAATGTATAAGACACGAAAAATTGTTCTGTCTCCGATTCAATATATCGCATTTAGAACTTCGACTAACAAAGTTTTTTTTATAAAAGTAGGAAAATAATTGCAGATTTTGTAATTGATGCAGTCAAAAACTTTAAATAAACTTTTAAGAGGTTTTTTATTAATATATACCATTTTCATTTACATTTTCAGATTTATTTATTCGTGTTTTTCTCGTTTTTTTACATTTCATATTTTATTAACAGTAAGTGTATCCCGAACAAAGGAAAACCACGGATATTATTTTAATCATTTTTTGCAATTTTTGATGAAAAGATAGATGTTAAGAAAATATTAGAGAAGCTTTGAGACTTTCTTAATACAAGTTCGGCTTTAATTTACATTAAACCGCATTTTTTAATGAGTTAAGAGACTATATAGTAATTCAGACTCAGAAAAAATACTCTTAATTGACACAGATCATAATAATCATAAAATTCTTTTAAAATAGGTTCCAAAAAAAAACTATTCTAGCTTTCTAGCTCAAGTTTTGTTCACTTGACTTCCGAAACAAAAACAAAAAAGTTCGCTGCTTATTTTGAATTTCAAAAAGAAAACATTCAAGACTCACATTTAAAGATCTTATAGACCTAATTTTTTAAGGTATACCACTATATTTGGGTAGTCCGCATCGACCAGTTTTATGGTAAACCCATATATCTGACGGTGTTATGCTTGTTTTTAAATTTTCTACGATTTGATATTAAATTACATTTTGCTTTTTTAAATTTTTTTTTCTTCTATAAGTACGCTAAAAGTTGTTACCATTGTCAAAAAATTTTACATACACCTCGAACTTTGAATGCTGATTTGCTTTCTTCTTCGATAAGTACATCGAATTTTTATATCGTTATTGAAAGATATTTTTAGGATTTCATATTTATTTCCTGTACACCGTGATTTTACTGATTGCACAGTACATTCTCCAAAGTGTTGCTTTGAAAGTCTGTATATAATAAAACTTTCTTTTGGGAGAGTGGAGAGTTAGCAATCCATTCAATACCGTTTCTTCTAATTCTATCTGCACACCCCTTCAATTCTAATGTCCATACATTCAAGTTCCATATCCATCTCTTCTCCAAGTTCACGTATTTCTCTTCTCTCACTCTAAAAAGGAAAATAACCGCATATTCCCACTTTGCTACTTTATCACTGCTGCAGCTCTATTCAACTAGACATCATAGATATAGAGGCTAGGCATTACTCCTTTTCCTATACAACTTTTTCGGGGGAGAATAAGCTGTTTTTCAACAATTGGCACTTTGCAAATGATCTATATTCCTGAAAAATCATTCCATTGAAATGCCACAGAGATAAAGGAAAAATATTTGTCAGAAAAATCCTGCAACCGACTGGCAGAAATTTACCCATGCATCGAACACATTTGGGCAACGGAAACTAAGTTCGTGATAAGTTTGTGTAAAACCTTCTACATCTAGGGCATTAGAAACTTTGACGGAGAAATGTATGTTTGTACAGCAACATTGGCGTAGATAGGAAGAACCCAAAAAGATAAACGGACATACAGATTATAGTTTAATAACAACTACGGTTACGTTTATAATAAATCATCCTAAAGTCCAATGCAAAAGTGAAAATATTGCTACATACTGAGTCTCCAGTGCCACGGATATGAGGTAGCAGTGGAGGCAAGGAATTTTCTAAAAGAACGTTATAGGTCACGTTATCCCTGTTTTTAAATAACATTACTTTTCATGGCATGTGCACTACAAGTATTTGGTTTTAAACTTATTCTTAAGGTACAGGACCAAATTAATTCAAAGACGAATCACTTCATGATCTTTCATATTAAAATGAAAAGTTTCTACCATTTGATTTTGTAATACCCTCCCCAGTGAATCTAAGGATGTAGGAGGATTGGAAGGAACAATAGCCATGTTTGAACACAATAATCTAATTTATTCACAATATTAATCACCACACTAATACAATCAATCCAAACTAAGAGATGCTCTCAAATAATCACTCGGTCGACAATAAACGAGGTAAGCGAAATATGAGAAACTGGTATACTAACCACACTTACTCAAGACGATCACTTTGACTCTTATTTATTTAATCTGGATTTAATCTCAGTGACTTTTCATCTCCTTAAGTAATTCAATTAACAAATACTAAATATCCACGATTCGCCTTTACCTTGATTAATCTCTGCTCCGAGAGCGGACTAGCATATCTCTCTGTCTTAACCTGAAAACCTAGACTATATATAGTAGTCTTAATTAGCATAACCATGTTCTCTTCTTCGAATCGGGGTTTTTATAATTGAATAATTTTTAAAGACAAGAAATTAACCAAAAGGACAATTAGTAGAAATATCGTTGATAGAGCCGTCACAATTTCCCGGTCGATGAAAATTTAAAAATTGATTTAAGGATTGAAGATAGGTCTGTACTACAATAAAAATATTTAAAATATCTATTGATAGAGAAATTGGGATGATCTATTTACATGATTTAATTCGTAACACAAGTATAGATTGGCTAATATATTACTAGCAAGACAACTTTGATGTAATTGTTCAAATAGGTTGTTAAATATGATGATATTTTCCATTAATGCAAAGTCAATGAATGTATTAAACTTTACAAAAATAATAAAGCTATGAATAAAACTCCCTAATTTTTTTCCTATTTACTATACGTATAATTATAATTAATAATTAATATTTAAATATTAATCATATCATTTAAACAACAGAGTTAATTTAAAAATCAAAACTATGCGCTAAAAATCTTTCCTTTCCACTAAGTGATTAACATGATTTTTTATGACAGCTGTATCTTTAAGGTTAGGTGTAGTGTATAGAAAAATAGATCATAAAGCCCTTTCAATTTAGTTATACAAGTTTTAAAGCAATTTATATAAAGCTATAGAATTTCATGGCTTTCTTATAAAAATTTAAAATTTAATCTATATATTGTTAAAGAATTTAATGTTGAAAAATTTGCAGTTTTAATGTACAAAATGAATATTTTCTTTAAAGAAAATATTTATTTAGTTTTAAAATGTACTTCTCTAAGAACTGTTTGGTTTTTTTAAAAAAACGGTCCATTTAGAGTAATTTAAATGAAGCATACTTTCAGCTACGAAATATGATCATTTGGAAAATAACCAAAGTTTTTATAAAAAAGACTACAAAGCATACGGTAAAGAAAAAAAAGAAAGAATTCCTTTAATGACAACTTGAATTACTTACAAACCTAGTAGTTTTTTTTTTGTAACAGCATAAAGAATTTCGTCATACATCAGTGGTGGTAACAGAAAAATTTCGTTCAGAGAATTCCTGAAATAAAATGGGAAGTATAGAATATATATATATACAACGAGGGGGAACTTGTTTTTATGGTCTTGAGTTATTCTTACCATTTTAATTATTATTTAAAATTAACATTTTTTTCCTGGAATACCTGTTCTTTTGACGTGGAAAAGTGAAAATATATTGATATATGATCTTGAGATTTTTAAATAGTGGAAACTAAATCAAAATCTTTCATAAGCAATTGATGAAGTCTGTACTCTTTATATTGCTTGAAACAATTCCATATAATTTCTTCAAAAATAATCTTGTTCTTATGTTTTTCACACATGTTTTGAAATTATCATCCCTTTTAATATATACTGCATATTATTAAGATAAAAAAATTACAACATTCTGAATAATTAATCATTTTAAAGTTTCTTCCAATACCTTCATTTTTATTAGACTTAATTTCATCGTTAATTAAGACGTTCTCTTTTTTTTCGTTCAGAAATACTTGCTAGAAAAGATCCAGGTCTATTTTTTTCTATTTGCACAAGTATAATGAGGAATAAGCTCGGATTTATTTAAAACTTATGGTATCCAACTACATGTGACAACTTTTTTTTTTAAAATCGAGATAGAAGAAGGGGGTATTTAGATTTATTTAGTAAATTTAAAGAAAAGTATGCTAAAATGAAGGAGAGAAAATTAAGTTATTATTGCTAAAATGGTAGAAAAAATGGTCAAAATTTTTGTGTGTGCAAAAAATTACCTTAATCGGGTCAATTTTATACAAAACGTTTATGAACAAATTTTGATGTGTTACTTTGCTATTCAATTTTAAAATAACCTTCAGTATAAGAGATTTACAAAAACTAGTGCTCTTAATCTTAGTTATTATATAAAATTGCTTTAAAAATAATGATTATATTCACATAAAGAATTATAAATTTTGTACAAAAACAGTGATTGATAAATCTGAATGTTAAAACATATCTACTATTATACAGAACAAACACAAAGAATTTCAATTAATTTTTTTCAAAACTTTTTGAGATATCACACTATCCTCGTTTGAGCATTTTCACAAAAAAACGCATTTCGAGTAAAACGCATTTTAGAGTAAAAAAAAAATCTTGCTTAAAATAGTGCCATCTGCTTTTACTAAAACAGTTGCAGTTTTTGTTCTAGTGAATGGAAAATAATAAACTTGGTATTTATATAAAGGTAATAAAATAACCTATAAAATAAAAGCATAAAAATTGTAACTTTTTGGAAAAATTCACAATTTTAAGGTAGACGGATACTTTAATAATCTGGTTATTTATAATCTAGTGTCGAATACAAGGAAGTCAATTCAAGTGAAAAACATGAATTACATATTGCTCCTAATCAAATGATTAAGTTATGTATGTGTTTTATATATTTCCTCATATAATTAAGATTTGTTTAGATAAGAAGTTGGTTTTATACGAAAGAATAAACATTATATATAATATAATATATATAGGAGTGTTAAAATTATTACAGTTCTAAGAGACTATTTAGCTTTCCAGTGTAAAGATGGACTATTTACAATGAACTCAATTGCACTTCCATTAACTTTTAGAGATCATATGTTGTAAAAAAGAAAAGTAGTAAATAATAAATTTATTATATAATACTTAGATTAGTGTTTCCAAATGAGCTAAGAAGAAATACAAAGATTTCCTGTAAAAGTAAATGTTTTTGGCAAACTCCTGCATGTCTTGACATTCGATATGTTTTTAAGTAAAAAATCTGACATCTGATTGAAATATAATATTGATTTGCCACAAATTATTGCAGATGTCATCTACATACAACCCAAAAAAGAATTTTTCGAAATATGGTTGGCTTTTTGAGAAGTTATTGTTTATTTTTAAGTGTCTCAAATATAAATTATATATTTTATATTTGAGACATTCAATCTGCTAATTTATGAGTATAATGGTTGTTTTTCATATTTACTATACAAAAACATACAAAACGTTGCCCCATTTGTTAATCAAACATGTTCCATAACATGTGTTCTATAAATTCGTTAAAGGTTTAGACAGTAGTCCACATATTTTTGTACATCATTAAAAATATGCAAATCATGATACTGAAAAATACTAAGTATATAAACACTAGTTCATTTCTAAATTTGCATGCATTTGAAACACTTTTAAAAGAATTTATTTGTACATTGAGAAACTCTTTGAGAAGTTGGTTTACCTCAGCTATGAATCGTTGTATGCTATCTCAGGATGTTATTAGACATAAAACTTGAAAAAAAGATTATGATCCAGTAACACATCTAGCTGTAGCCTTGAAATAATATATATATATATTATATATTATCAAAAATATGTGCTTCTCTAATTTGGCTCTACAAAGAGATACGCTAGGAGAACAATCAACGAGTGTCTTAAAAAGCAACGACAAGTAGGGTCAATCACCGGTATATTGAAAATATCGATGTTCCATTTTTTCATAAAGTATTTGGAGTGAAACTATTCATGTTTTAGCTACTTTAACAGACCTCACAGAATAACAGACAGAAAAAATTCGTTAATTTATCTTTTTCCAAGAAGATGCAATAGCGGCTAATTACCTTGTGGAAAGATGAGTTTCCTTTCCATTGCATGGACCACCAATACGCTTAAAGGGGTCCGGCACATGAATTTTTGAAAAATGATCGATTTTGACTTTTTTATATTTTTGAACAGTTCAAACATTTCTGCTTAAATTGATATATGATATATCAAAATATAATAATTAGAAGTATTTTTTTATTTATTTTTTTAAAGGAAGCCACTTTCCTTGACGCGTGACAGGTGCTCCTCGCACCTGTCTTTCATCATGCTTAATTTTTCGATGACAGAGCGATTTTTTTTGTCTACAATTAGTATAACCTTTGTTTTACACATATATCAAACGATTTTTCTTAGAAGAAAGGAAAAGACAATTCAACACAGTTATTTTTTTTTCATTTGGTTTGTTGTTAAATGGGATTATTCTTGTTTGAACTTTCTAATTGTGAATTATAATTTATTTATCCAGATTTTTTTCCTGCTTAATCCACGTTTTACATTAAAGTATCCTACTACGTTCGGAGACCAATTTTTTTATTTCTGTAAAATTCACTAAAAATTTTACATTTTTAATTTCATTTTTTGCACTATGATAAAAAATACAGTTATAATAATATACATACATTAAAATTTAAAAAATTTAAAATTTTAAGGAAATTTTAATTAATTTTTTAATTTTTTCAAAGGCTCTATTTTAAAAAATAATTTATATTTTACAAAAATAATTGCTGCTGCACATTTTTCAAAGACATTTCTAGAGGTTGTACTACAAGTTTTAAATTATTTTCTTTTAATCAAAAGTTATAGCTAATCGAAGCTACAACCTATGAATTTCATTCAAATTTTCGATACTTTTATAATGAAATCCAACTATAAAATCACTAAAAATTGTTCAATTTCTTAGCTAGTAGTCCAACCTCTAGATAATACTATTAATAACATTTGTGTAAAATTTCATACAAGTATCTCTATTGGCTCTTTAGATATCACATTTGGAAATATCAAGAAATTTACAAAAAAAACAGTTTTGAGAAAAATGCATTTCAACTTTATAAATGTAATTTCAAAACAAAATATCACAAGTATATTACTAAAACTCTAATGATTTATATTTAACACCTCCACTCCTTGGTATTTTGTTAAATTTTCACTTTCTTTGTGCCCTATATTTTTTTTCTGGCTGATTTTTAAAAAGGCAAAGAATGTTGTTTCGAGTCACTGCGCGAATGATGGCAAGAAATCTGTCATCACGCAGTGTATAATAATTTGCATTTATGCCAAAAGCTTTCAAACTACCTAACAAACACAATAAAAGCTTTATTAAAAATAATGACAGCAATATGGGTACCCAAAGAAAGCAGACAAAGCTGAAATCAGACAAACGTTATCTTCCAATAACTCATATTCCACAAATAAGTTGCAAATTAATTGAAGTTTGGTTTTTAAGCTTTTTAGTAGCTGAAAAATTGACAATACAAATTACATTTGGAGCATTTTAAAGTCACATTAGAAGTCAGATCCAAACAAGTAATCTTCATGCAGGTACATATTCTTCTCAAAACAATTGAAGAAACACAAATTGAGAAAAACATACTTCCCAAAATATTTAAATAAAATATTCCATAACCTCTTAATGTTCCATTAAAACATTCTTTGCACTGTGAAAAATTCTTCAGTGAATCCAGTTTTTGTTCATTACAAGTTTGAATATTTGCTACTTCCAATGTTTTGTTACCGGTCCACTGTTGCATTTTCAAGAAGTTAATTTTATAGTTTTATGAACCATTATAACTTGAATTTTTAAAAGCAGAATGTCTAGAAACAATCAATAATCAAAAATTGTACAATTAAATCGAAAAAAGTTAAGTTTTTAGAAGGAATTTAGGATCAAAATTCGTAAGACGCAAATCAAAACAAAAACATGTGAGGTCAGAAGAAACAAATGTTGCCAATCGCAAGAGTCGAATTAAAAGATCGAAATTGTTGCCCATCAATTAAATAATTAAAAAAATTGTCAGAAATAGTTTTTAAAATTATAATGGGTTGAAACTGCAAAAATTATCGGTAAAAAGCATGTTAAACAGACAACTTCCGGTTTCGATTTCACCACTTCCGGTTTCGAATGACAGCTGTAAAAATATTTTAAACACCTGTAACTTTTTTTCTAATTATCGCACAGACAAAACAAAGACAGATTTAGAAAGCTAATTGCTTGAACTTTAAAATGGTAAAATAAAAAGAAAATGTGATTTTTGACCGAAAATGGCATTTTCAACGTAGTCGGATACTTAAATTATTTATTAGTATTTTATTAACGACAAAAATTATTAGGAGATCTAAAAAAATATTTAAAAAACTCAAAAATGTCGGCGTTCAAAAAATGAATGCTCAAAATGTTCCAGCTATCACACCAGACAGCACAGAAACTGTTATTCAAAGTGCTTCAAAACGAAAACTTATTTCAAACAACAGTTTATATGAAGATATGGAAGGAAGTAATGAAAAAAATGTTTTAATAGATTTAAATTTATTGAATAAAGCTTTATTGAACTTTGCTGTTTGTAAAAACTGTGGCCATTCCATCTCATTGGAGGCTTCTAAAAGAGTTGGAATTGTGTATTACATGGAACTTTGTTGTAGTTTTTGCGCAAAAAACATGGTTTCCATACGTCAACTAAATTGAAGAATAACAATAAACATTTCCACTCAAATATCAGATTGGTATTTGATTTCAGATCTATTGGAAAAGGTCGTTCAAGCTGCAGAAACATTCCTGGGACTTATGAACTTGGTGCAAGATTCAGAAAGCAAAAGCTGAATTTAACGAAAAGCATTATATATATATATGATCATAAAAAACATACCCAAGTGCCATCTCCCCTCATGAATGAAATTAAGCCATTTTTTAGAGATTTAGCTGACCCTAGGTTATTAAAAAATGTCTACATGGAAAAACTCAAAACCCCAATGAGTCAGTTAATAATACCTTATGGTCAGTCATTCTAAAATCTACGTTTGTTGAGTTAAAAACTCTAAAATTAGGGGTAAATATGGCAATTGCACAATTCAATATGGGCCATGTAGCCAAATTAATCATTGTAAAACATTGTAGTGTTGAACCAGGTTTTAATTGTGTGTCATGCTTTAAAAAATTAGATGCATGTAGGATTCGTGTAGCCTAATGAAAGTATCTTGAGATACAAAATGGCGAGGTTGCTAAAAATAATGAAAAAAAAAAAGAAAATTAGAAGAGTCTTTTGTAGAAGCAGAGGACAAAGAAAATGTGTCATATGCTTCTGGAAAGTATTAAAAAAGGTAAATCGTCAAAAATTACAAATTTTTACTTTAAAGCCTGTTTTCTCAAAATGCAATATTTTCCCTTTATGTACCTTTTTCTCAGAAACTAATTAATGTAGGGTCCTCAAATTTTCAGTAAGTACAATTTCAACATGTTTACACATTTTAATGGAGCGGATAAGATATATCTTGCAAACCCTTTTAGATAACGTCTTTTTAAACTAAATTTTAGGGAGAAAAAATCGGACATTTTTTAAAAAATTCATAATTATTTTAATTTATAGTAAAAAGACAAAACCCTCGATTAAAGTCTTATTGATGGTACATATAACCTACTGTAAAAATTTAATTTAAGAGAAGCAAGTAGTTTCTGAGAAAAAGATACATAAACTTACGAAATTTAACATGGGCTCCTATGGAAGGTGCCGGACCCCTTTAATTAAAATGTAGACAAAGAAAACTCGCTTGTCCACATTGAGCACTACTTATATCCTTATTAACACCAAGTGTTAATGTTTGGTATGGTTTTTCTGCGTTAATTTTTGTGGGACCTTATTTCTCAGAAGTACCCTATGGAAAATAATGATTTTCAGCAGCTCTAATTATTTAATGAGACTATGGATTTGCCACATTGTATAAGTAATATCTCTTTGAGTTCAACACACTGGCACTTATTTGGAATTTTTAGTTCATTTGATTTATGTTAATAAACTATATACAAACCTTGGAGACATGTGATAAATTCTCAAGATTTGTTTTTAAGAAACTTATGAATATATATATATATGAATAACATGAATTATTACTAATATTTCTTTAGCGTTCACTATTATTGTTTTTTGTGAACATTTTCCCATACATTACAGCAATTATTCGAAAGTATCATCATCATATTTTCTACATTTAATTAAATACTCGTGCGTAGTGATTTAAAAAATTAATCATGTGTCATCATTGTTTATAATTTACTTTTAGGCAATACATCAAAATAAGAATCAGATTAATATTCTGTCACCTAATACATTTTTTTTTTGTTAAACCATTTAATAATTTTTATTATTTCTTCGATTAAATTATATTCCTTTTCCTCAAAATCAAAATTTGAGGGAAATTGACATGCATCTTAATCCTGATATATACTTAAATACAATAGTACTATTAGCTTCTACATTATGTCGCGTACGGGTTTCAGTTAGAACGAAGAACTTGTATTCAAAATTTTGCCGCCAAAAATGTATATTATATATTTTCTGAAAAAATATAGGTTCAGTTTTATTTTCTACCAAAAGATGCAATTTAAATTCTTCTTGCCTACTTTCTTAAAGCTGTTAAAGATTAATTTTAGTTTAAAAAAATTTTGATAATAAATCACACGAACATTTTTAATATGAATGAAAAGTCACTAAAAATTGAATACAGAAAACATTAGAGAAAATCAGAAAATTGTGAGTTTACTTTAACAAATTGTTTTTACACAATAATTATTCAAAAGACTTTTGTCCTGAATTCGATGAAGATATAACCTAAATTATATATATATAAAGGTTTGTGTGTATGCCAGTTTAAACGATCTGTTAAGGTATTCGATTAGGTTGAAAAAGTGAATTTTAAGTGTTTGATGTTTGGTGTTGTTTGAGCCATTAGGGAAAAAAGAAATATAATTATTGAGAGAGAAGGACTAATACGTAAAGAGTACGTAGAGAGTTTTTTAAGTTGTTTTTATTGCATTTACTTTATCTAACTTATATTTTTAATGCATTTTTTGAAGAATGGAATTTTTACGATTATTTGCGCACGGAAAACGTGATATCTCCAAAACAATCCAATCAAATTCAATGAAATTTATAGTTTATATGTTATGGGGTTTCCCAAACCCCAGGTTTTAAGACACCTTCATTTAATCACATTTTACAGCCATTTTTAACTTAGAACGTGCAGTAATTTTGATGAAAAATTATTAACATCAAATGTAAATGCTAATAAAATGTTTATTTATTAAAATATTTTTATTCTGTGGTTTGTGAGACTTCAGAGAGAACAAGCAGTACATCAATGAAACTAAAATTGCATTATGTGCAATTTATTTTTATTTATGGCGTTTTTCTTAACTTTAAATTTTTGCTAATATTTCATAAAAGTAATATTTTTTTCAAAAACAAAGGGTGATATATGTTACTTATTTAATAATTATGACTTTTTAAGCCTATTTATGTTCTTTAAAATAATAAATTTATTCTGAAAATCAGTTTTTGAAAAAGTGGTCTCCGAACCTAGTCGGATACCTTAATGGTCTATTTAAATACATAAAAAGTAATTGAATAAATTCATACAAAAGCAAGAACCTATGGAAGAAAAACATAAGAAAACTAATTTATAAGAAACAAAGGCAAAATGAGAAGCTGTTCTTTC
The DNA here is from genome assembly GCA_019973975.1 of Trichonephila clavata. Taxonomy (NCBI): domain Eukaryota; kingdom Metazoa; phylum Arthropoda; class Arachnida; order Araneae; family Nephilidae; genus Trichonephila; species Trichonephila clavata. The sequence goes on along the minus strand of BMAO01026384.1, from coordinate 67,132 downwards.
GTCAACGCAAACAAGGTTTGCTTTTAAATATTTCTCAAGAATTTTCGGATGTAAGTTATTACATTCATTTGTAACTGATTATATTTACCGAAATAAATTTTAAACTTAAAAAGGTTTCCCATGTCGTTCAGATGGTTTATCTATAAATGAGTTTCAATCTTTTATATGAAATCAGAGATTCTTAACAAAATAGAAAACATTTCTAAAAGAATTTCGATGCAAGATTTAGCCGAACCTAATCTGGGAGAAAAATAAAAAAAAGTATAATCCGGCTCTATGCTTCTATGAATCTAACTCATCAGTGAAACTTGTTTTCTGCACATTATGCAAAGGACTATGTGCTTCAATCCATTGTGCTGACTTTCATTAATTCTATTTTACTCCTGAAAAAGAAAGTTTTTTTTTTGTTAATGATTATATATTTATTCAAAAGATATATACGAGTGAGTCAAATAAAATGGAGGATTTTTTAAACAAATAAGCTAAAATCACCAATCATTATCCTGTGCTTTAAACAGAGATTTGAGTCGATTAAAGTTATAGATTTATCTCATTATACTTTAAAATTTTTCTCGAAAGGATTATTTGGAAATTAAGCCACTGTCTGCAATTAATTACTAGGAGACATTCTTGAGTCGCATGAGTGTATTAAAGGATAAATTAATTTCTCTATAAAGAGATAATACTGTGTGTGTGGTGTGGCTACCGATATTCACAATTCCTATAGATATCTGGTAAAATTAAATTTTCATATTCAAGAATTTGATCTCATTTTATCGCTAGCAACAACACTTTCAAAAGCAAAATGAGGGCAATTGGTCATGAATCTCGCAAATTTGAGTCTTGATCAAGTGTCACCTGTTGTAAGCTGACACTACTCTCCCCAAACTTGAGAAATATATTTCTCTCCAAAACTGATAAGTGTTTACCAAACGCGTACAGAACAACTTAATTGGATAAAAGTTTCATTTAATGTTGTGTATCATTCGAAGATCTTTGGTGAAAGCCAAAATTAAGTCACTAATCCAACGGACATGGAGCTCAAGAACTTAGTAATAGTAATACTAGGTTATATTCATGAATCTTACTAGTCCTCTAGGGGAAATACATTTTAAATTTTGCATGATTATAAAACCGCTTTCTATAAAGGAACCGCGATTTATGTTAATGGGAGACTCTATTTAAAATCAAGTGAAGTGGGAAGTCAGAGAGAGTTTTGTGGTTATTGTCCTATTTAACCAACGGATTCGAATTTAACGGGGCTGAATAGAAATAATCCGATGGGCTTATCAAGACCTATTAATACTGTTGCGGATTTGATCATCAAGTTTAGTATTGAATCAATCGTTATGGATATTTAACTTAGTAATTAATCTGACGGCTCACGTAGCTTAGATTGAATGTAGATAATTCGATAGTGTAAATAAAATTGTTTATATTGTTATAATGCTTGTCCATTGGTAGATTATAACTCTTTCGTTAGATTTCGTAGCGTAGGTTTAAGTAATTTAATTTTAAAGGATTCTCATTATTCTCTAAAATGTTGATCCATAACTTTTTAAATTACATTAAAAATTTTCAAAATTTATAGAATTTAATTTAATGCTCAGAAATTTGTCTTCGTGACCTTTGAAAACAAGACTTTATTCATCTGCTTCTCTACTGCGGTTGAATTATCTCAGTATTTGTCTGTAGCTAAGAAAACCTAGTGGTTATGGTCACGAATTCGGGACCTGAGTGTCGCGAGTATGATTTAGTGTGGCTGTGAAGACTCACCGTGTAGAGAAAGCTATACACGTTAAATATGTCGAGGCTCAAACGTCTACCACTTGGTGTGGAGTGGTAGTTAAGAGAGGTTGGTTGCATCAGTTGGCGTGCTTGGCACTTGACTGAGGTTCAAAATTACGAGGTCTATCACCAAAAGCTCTCAAATTGCTTTATAGTGCGAAGTTAATAAAACTCTAAATTTCACTATCGGTATTTGCTTTTATTTATCTGCTTATAATAAAAAAGTGTCTCGTGATACTACAATGAATTTATAACGTACTATCTCAACAATGTCAACATTCAAGATAACTCACCAAATTGGCAATCCCGATTTCGCATGTGCCTTACGTGATGAATTGGCAATCATGTGCATCGTTTCATACAATGTCGCCAATAAGGTTGCGATAGTACGTTATTGCAAGCTCTCCCAGAAAAATATCAAAATGATTGCCTGGACTTGAATCGTTGTGTGGAAAAAAGGGCCTTGTCTCATACGAAGACATATTAATAATCAACGGAACTAAATACTCAACTTTTCAGGAAGTTGTAAAACCTACAAGTTTATCAAAACTTAAGGTATCCGACTACTTGAAACAACATTTTAAAGATAATGGAGATTTTTTGTTGTTTTAAATTTACTTTGTACATTTTAAGAAAAATATGCTAAAATTAAGAGGAGAAATAGAAATTATTGTAACTAAAAGGGGAAAATTGGTAAAACTTTACAAAAAATAACATAAAAGTGGCCTATTTTGTATCAAAAGTTTATCAACAAATTTTCAATTTTTCCATTCTGATGTGTTGCTATGTTATTCATTTTGAAATGACCTTCAGGATAAGTGATATTTTATCTTAGTTATTTTATGAAACTCCTTAAAAAAAGTGATTACATTAACATAAGGGACTGTACATTTTGTAATAAGACAGTGATTGATAAATCTGAAGGTTAAAACGCTTCTACTATTATACAGAACATACACAAAATATTTCAATTAATTATTTTCAAGACTTTTTTTTTATCAATCGCTGTCCCCGTTTATCATTTTCAAAACACACACACACACATTTCGAGTAAAACACGTTTTAAAGTATGGCATCTTGTTTAAAATAATGGCATCTTCGTTTTTAAAACATTGTAGTTTTTGTTCTATTGAATGGAAAATAATAAACGTTATCTTTTTATAAAGCTAAAACGATGGCCTATAAAACAAAATCATGAAAAAATGTCCTTTTTGGCAAAGTTTACAATTTTAGGGAGCGATGCAGCTTCAGTGTGATGAATTTAACTAAAGAGAAGTGCAAAAAACAAAATTTGTAAAAAACATACAATCAGATAGAACTACATAATATATGTAAATTATAGTGTTACAAGTTGAGCAATGAGTATAAATAGTTGTATATTTTGTATAAGGTCTACTGTTAAGAAGACCGTGGTATCCCTTCCCCCTAGCATTCTTAATGACTTTTATAAATTGATATCACCTCGAGGATAGTTATGATGGGATTTTAAGTATGCTAAGCAACTCTCGCAAATGCATAACCAATGAATTATCATAGTAAGATGGTAATCATTCTCTTGCTTCTTCTGACAACTCAACTACTAGTAAAAATCTAGAAACAAAAAAAAGGCTCCCAAACCTACAAAACATGAAACGTCAACCCACCCCAAGATTCGGGTGCTATTCAATTTACTTCTATCATTTTTTTTGTTAAAAAAGAAACATTTTACCAAGCCATTTTCAAAGAAGAGAAAAGGGGTGGAGAGACACTGCACGTGCCACAAAATCCGGGGTCTGTGAATCGTATAATCCCTCCCCCTTTTTTCCTAGAATCGATGTGACGTCAGGAAAGAATAACCGACGTTGTGAATACCGTGAAAGATATAAGCATAGAAGGGCGATGAAAAGAAAGAGAAAAATTGATGAAGAGCAAGCAAGAAAGAAAAGAAAAATGAAAAGAATCGTTATGTGTGAGAAGAAAGAGATGGATGGGGGTGGGAGGGGTGGAGATGAAACACAAAATTCAATCGATCCATTAAGGATGCTTACTCTGTGAAACGCTTAAATTAAGTTCCAGCCTATTAAGCACTTTCTATATTCAGTTCTCTTATCGACGGGGTGTTTTGCTTTAAGATTTTTAGGATATTTTTAAAGGAGGATACTGACTATTTTTAGCCAAGAAAGACACCAATTTGGAAATATTGAAAGAATAATTAGATTGAGAAAATCATTTCAGAATTTCATTTGATATTTTTTCCCTTAATACTTTGTTTTTATACTGCGTGTTTTCTTTTAATTCATATGTATTCTTCATTACTTAAAAAGCAAAGCTTTGTAATTATATTTTACTCTCTAAATTTAAATAATAGTATTTTAAAAAAGAAATGATTCTTACAGTAGTCGCATACGATGTGTAACATCTGACATGTTATCGTGGTAAGTTCGCAATAGCAATTTAAATCCTGAAAGAAATGAATCGAGTATGATTGGAAATAATTTTCTATGGAATAATTATATCTTTAATGAAAATTTTATTTAATTAACGCAAGAAGTAATGCAATTTTTTATCAAACATAATTATTCTTGTTCAATTTGGGGAAGAGCGATAATGATAACTTATGATAACTAAAATGTGACACATATACTTGTGATTTCAAAGTATTTAAAAACCGTTGAAAAATAGCGTCAATAACAGTACCACTGTTAGTTGTCGAAACATTTCGATTTGTGTTCATTTCGAACTTGAGTTCATCATTCAAAAAAGCTATGAGTGGCTCGGCTTCTACCAAACCTAAGTTAACTTTAAAATCCCCACTCAAAATCACGGGAAGAGCGTGATAGTTTTTTTTAAAGAGCAGAACCGCCTTTGGTATATGGTAACAGTAAAAAATGGGGGAAATCTTTAATTTTTTTTAACCGTTTGATTCGGGAAAATATATACGACCACCGAAATCACTGTTTGTCCATTTTCAAATAAGCATTCTGCCACACATATGTCCCCAATATCTTGGCTAACAATACCCAGTCCACTTGTTTGACGATAAGTAATATCCATATGAGGAGCCACAACATGTGAGTTGTTCTGTTTGCGATAGATCGCAACACCAGCTGCTCTGTGGCCCGGTCGTTTAAATTGTAGGCAACAATCAAAGTCAGGTAACGAAACACATTCGTCATTATCTAACCACTTCTCTGCCAACATGAGTAACGTACAATTTTTTGAAATAACATCGAAATCTGTTTGATGAGCCCTCAGAAATTGACAATGGAGCATAAGGATCGCAAGTTTATCCTCGGTGAAGTCTAATAAAACGTGATGGTATGTGCGAGGTGGATTTAGAGTCAAGCGCAAACAAATCCGAGTTTTTGAATTAGAATATTTTGAAATGCTAAATTTAACAATATAAAAAAAGGCTGGTGGCTTGATAGCTACTAGAGTTGGACCCCACGTGGATATATCTTTACAAGATCCAGCTAAAGGACTTAGCTTCTTCTCTGATCCTAAAGTGAGAAAACAAAACAAAAACAAAGATCCCACGGCCTGGACCGCAAGGGGGGGGGGTGGAGCCCCTCCAGAATGAAGGAGAAAAAACAGAATTACATGCCTCACGAATGTTACATATACACATATTTTTCTTTTCTTTACTTAATTTTTTTAAAAAAAAGATTTACCTTTCTATAAGCATTAACCAAAAAATAAAAATATTATTGTGGCTCTTTGTGACCAGAATAACAATGCCCTAAATGAGAAATTAAAGAAAACATTTGAAGATTAAACGTGCACTATATTTAAAATTTACCTTATAAACTTTGTTATACATTAATTTCCTAACTTTGGGAACAGGTTCCTCAAACATTTATTTATTCGTTAACAAATAAAATACTATTTTCGTTTACGCAGCTCTACTTTAAAAAAGTAAATTATGAAGCATAAAGAACACAAATTCAGAAAATTAATTTGATTTTTGAATACAAAAAGGAAGGGTTCTCTGAGAGAAATTGATTCCAGTAAGAATAGTTATTAACCAGTAAAGCATAATACTAGAACAATCTTAGTAAAATTATGTTCCTTGACAATAACTGTATATTATTTATTTTTGAATGTTACAACAAAACACCATTTAAACATTTTATGATTATTTTCCGTAACTACTTACCATGTATTCTTTACTTGAAGTAACCTCTAAACGTAGATTATTGTTCACTTGAAATGAATAGTGAAGGTATTTCCATATTAATATTTAATCAAAAGTTTTTTTATACTTATATTCAGATTGACAATTTTAAAATACAATTAGCAGTTGAGCCAACATTATATAAGATAACATTTTTAATACATTATTTAAAACATTTTTTTAAATGTTGAATATTGTAGGACAACATTCACATGAAGAATAGCTTTAAACATGTTCATATAATTTATTCTCCATTATTGTGACTGGATATTGCCGAACTGAAATGGAAATTTCCAATAGAAACAAGAATTTTACCATTTAGTTTTGTTCATTTTAGCAAAACTGATATCTTTCGGGGACCTTTAATAAAGAGTTCCTACTTTAAGTTTTATATCTATATCATTTTTACATAGATATGTGTTCATTTTAAAAAGCTGAAAAAAGAAAATATGTCATTTTTGAATCTTTATCAGTTTTAATAGATCTACGTTCAATATAAATAACACAAATAGGAACAGTAGCATTTTTGATTCTGCAATAATTATTTCGTACTTACGTTCTACAAAAGCAGGCCAGAATAAAATATCTTATTCTATGTAATGAAAGAAAGTTAAAAAAAATTGAAACTTTTTTCTGCAAAATCTAAAAAATATATCCTATAGCCGAATCGGAAGAAAGATTTTAAGTTAAGGAATTATTTCAAGTATTTAACTCGCATATTTCAAATCATAGCGTAATATATGTCTTCATAATAAAAGGAATATACTTAAAATGTTCATTTTATTCCATTACGTAAGGAGTGGATATATGATCAAACATTCGTTTATGGGATGTGAAAAGGAAAATTTTAAAGGAACGTTGGAAGGCAGCTTATTCTCACTATGAAATGTATTATTAGGATTTCTTTAGAAATAATAAATAATATGTCTATTGAAGAAGTATTTTTAATCAACTGATATAAGAATAATAGTCGCGAAAATTTCTACAAATTCATAAAAAAAAAAACTATTGGTTGATTTAAAAAAATGCTAAAAATTTGTGATTTGTGCTTTTATTATTATTTTTTCTGTAAAAAGGATAACACATTTTCGTATAATAAAATCATTGTAGCAATGCCAAAGAGTTCTAAAAATATTTTAAATAAGAAATTTTAGAAGTAATTCGTTAAAAATTAAATAATATTAAAACCTAAATGTTGTGCATACAGTTAACATATATATATGTAACTGAAAAGAAAACTATTTTCGAAAAATGAATTCTAGCCTGAGAACAAATTATGGATACTGGTTGTAAAATTCGAACAAATTTTTTAAATATGATGTAATTAAAATATCTAGAAGGCTAATAGATAATCGGTTTTTATCGATGTCGCCCATGCAAAGGGCAGAGATGTAACAATTTATGAGGATCATAGATCTCCCCAGTATTGTCTCTTTTTTTTATAACTAGTTTAGTTTTATTGTTTTTAGCATCTGAAACCTTTTTATTTCTGGAAAACCGCCAACGAAACATAAATTTAAATAAATGGATAGTCTTACAACAATCTTTTTTTTGTAAAAGAAGAATTTTCTTTTATTCTAGAACAAACTTTAAAGCTCATATTGGAGTGATTCGTTCAAATTCACACTCATATGATCTAAAATCTTTTCTATTATATACTTTATCGTTTTATTGAAATGCACTTGAAAATTTAGCTTCTTTGTTAAAGGTTAATTTAAGTGAAATATACAGAAATTAATTAATTATTTCATTAATTTTTCAATTGCAAACTATTTACTCAGAAATTGAGAAATATCTTTAAGAAATTAATAGCATATTACTAATTCGTTTATATCATTATTTTATGATGTTCAATGATATAATTTTGTTAACTGATTTTTCATGACCTCTATTAAGGTAAAATATAGCATCACTGAGGAGATTCTGCTTAAATAGTATATGTTTCATTATATATTTTTACTGTACAAATGCCACTTAACTGATAATAAGATATTTTGTATAATTTACTTTAAAACATTCCATTTTAATCTAAAATTGATACTAGAAACAATTATAAAAAATATACATTTCTGTATACAGTAAAAAGTAAAAACAAAAAAAATGTAACAATTAGGAATTATGAAAAACTTTTTTAAATATTGATAATATCTTCCACTTTAAAAATGTATTAAAAATTATTATAGAAGTAATTATTATAAACACATTTTGGACTAATAATTAAGCTTTTTTGGAAAAGGTTTCCGTTATCAATGAGTATGATAACACAAAAGTGTTTTTTCAAAATGATGAATATTAAAGTGTTTTATTGTTAAAATAACAGCAAAAAGTAAAATTTTAAATAAGTTCCTTTAATAGACAAAGTTTGTTACATATATGATGACGAAATAAATATGAGATACGTGCCTTTCCCATATGATGAAAAGGAACCATTCTACAAAAGTTGGAATTTTTATGAATATAGAAAGAGAACACACACATATATTATTCCACAATGGTTTTAAATGTTGTGCTGGAACTCTGCTGAGGTCACCAAGCATGCCAGTCCAATCAAATGTAAATTGAATTCACATCTAAATCATCTACGCATTTACAACTCCTTACATAAACACTTTTAATGTTTATGTGTCAATATAAGCTATCAATGGCAGTGAAAAACAAATAAAAAAATGAACAAGACATATATATAAAAGAACATCAGATATGTTCTTACAATATAAGAAAAAAATTGAGAATATTTGTGAAACACACATGCTTGGGTTCAACATTAACTCACACATGCGTGAATATAATTCAAAACTTTTTAAAAACTATACATTCAATAATTAATTAAAGATAATAAAGCACTTATAAGTATTTGGCAAATTTTTGAATGCAATAAGCATTAACGCAAAAATATTATAGAAAGCATTATTTTATAAATAATAAAATTATTTTATAGAATTTCTAATTACTATTCTTCATAGATGCTGCAAATATTTTTCTAGCTTATGAAGTAAAATGGTTAATATTTTTTGCATAGATGTTTTAGATGTTTTACACCGACACATAAGTAAAGATGAATACATTTATAATAATAAGTAATTTTAGTAAATTTACTTCTAAATTTATATAAATCAGTTATTTCATTAAATTTTATGCCACAACATAAAGCAATATTGATTTTAAAATCATTATTGTGAAACCCAATACACATTTGTTAATATTTATTGTTCATTTAACAAATGTTAATGAACAAATCTGAAATTTCTCGAATTAATAACTATATATGTAAACACTTTTACTAGATGATTTCAAACTCAAGTAATATAATATCAGGGTTTCACTTGCAAATAGAATATGATATAAACAAACTTTAAGTAAATTACTTAAATATCAAATAGAAATTGGCACTAACATTTTGTGTTTTTACATGATCTTTGCTCTAGAATCAGAGATAACTATAATGGCTCTATAAGCAATGTGCAACAAACTAAATTTAGAAGTATTTAATTTTTCTAGACATTTTAATAAAAAAAAACTCTCTACAAAGTACTTCTCGTTCTTTACTTTCAATAAACTTATATTTTTACAATATATAAGTTCATATTTACAAGAACAAAAGGATTTCAGAAAACTAAAACATTTTTTGTATTAAAAACCTTTTGAAGAAATAGTTTCATTAAAACTGTCGAAAATCTCCGTTAAGAGAATCCATTGGCTGGTATTCCATTCGAAAAAAAGTTAAATAACTAAATTCAATTTTTGCTATAAATATACAGAAAAAATATTAATAAAAATTGATAAAAACTAAAAAAATCACTAATTTTAAATGTTTATTTTAAATTTTCTGACGTAGAACTCAAAACGAATTTTCGCCTTCAGTTTTCTGAAATCCAAAGCACAAACACTTACAGACGTGCATAACATTCATATATTTTTATTAACAGTAAGATATAAATAGTAACATTTGTATGCAATGTAATAATATTTCATACATATAAACACGAATAATTTACATTATACTTAGACTCATATAAGAAATTAAAAATATACTCATATATCCTTAAATACCGTTATATAAAATGCTGAACTTTCAAGTTATAGATTTAAAATTATATATGAATTGAGTAACAATATACAACATTTTTTTTACACAGTAAATTATTTTTTTAAATTTAATATCTATTATCTGGTTTATTATTTAAAAGATATCATCAAGACTGTACATGGTTATTTTTATTACTTGTAATGAAACAATATTTAAAAAGAAACAGTGAAATACATTGCTCAAAAATTAGAAGATATTGAGATAGTATCCATGGACAGACAAATACATATAATTATTAAGCAACATAAAAATTAAATGATATTAAAGAGCGAAGGGGTATAAGTGTTTTCTTTTTTTTTTTTATTTATCCGTGGAATAAAACTTATTCTTTTTCAAATGACCAACTTTTCCAACATTAGAAAAAAATAAATATGTCTTAATTGTAGCTTTTTTGAAAATTCTCCAATTGTTCTGAACACCATTTAGGATATTTCTTAAACACTTCAAATTTCGATGGCGCCTTTGATAAGTATCAGATATACGTATCTTGATCAGTGAAAAATATTGTTTATATTTCAGTGTTCAATTTACGGATCTAAGCTGGAAATTTGTGCCCATAACATAAGGAATAATATTTGCACTAAGCTTCTTATCAATATAAACAGTTATTACTTCAAATACAATGAATACTTTAAAAATTCTCTTCAAGAATTTTTCGATCAGCAACTCATGGATGGTTTGCCATGCCATAATCCACCATGTAGATGGTCTGATGTATGCTAAATCTGTAAATCGAGGCTCAAAGTTCTCCTACAGGTGTTGTGTGGAAGTTTGGAGAGTAAGGTGACACCTCAGGTGTATTCCTTGTCAATTGAATATAGGTTCAATTGACGAGGTCCATCATCAACAGTCTTCAAGTTGTTATATAGTGTGACGTTGATTAACAGTTACTCAAACTAACTTGGGAGCGTGTAAATCATTACATCTTACTATGCAACTAATTTCCTCTCATCTGCGATGACTGATTTGTTAAGATGAAAAATGTTACAGTTTATCCTACTTAACCATTCGTCATTTAAGGGGAAACCAGTTTTTATCTTCGCAATCAGTTTCTTAATGCAAATAGAAGTTATCATCTTCCCAATCAGTTAAAGAATATATTACTAAACTTATCATAAAATACTAGCACTAAAATGAAATTCAGTTCAAAACGGATGAGTTAGTCTGTCCCAATTTTTTGTTCCTGTTTTTTAAACTTAAGTAGGAGATATTTCATGTTGAAATCATCAAAGATTCAATCTCATCTTCATTTTAAGGCATTTTTTAGATATAACTTTATCTCAATATGCCTTATTTTTGAGCAACACATTTATTTTAATCAGAATCTCTCATTAGAGAAATTTCTTAAGAGCACTCATTCTAAAACAAATTTAGTTTCCATAATATTTTGTAGCATTTTATATTGTAACAAACAGAATCTAATTGCTAATTGAGTTGCAATGAAACATATTCCACACTGGATACTAAATGACCATTAAATTACAACATTATATATGCTACTTATCAGTTCATTTTATTTATTCAATAGAAAATTTTTTAATTGACTCAAAAGGTACAAAGCACGCTCATAAAAGGTAATACTAAAATGAAAAACACGCTTGAATACAGTAAAATATGTATTACAGTCTCCATATTTTGAACATTTAAAATATATTTGTTTTATCATAAACACGTTCAGAAGCAATTAAACTGACCATAGTAAAATAATTACTTCATTAGGCAAAGTTGAGAAATGCATTTTATGTTCCCCGTGTTCATTGAACCAGCGTGAAATATAAAGCTTTTCAGAAAAAAGATTTAAAATTAAAATATAACTTGTTGGCAATTCAAATACAAATGACAAAATTCTACAATATATTTATATTAAGTATTTTACATTCCAGACGTCTTAGTTTACATTTAAAGTGGTGATTTTCTGACTATCCAACACCCTCAGTTTCAGTATTTCGGTAGCAATTTCGTATTTAAGGGGCGCAGTGCGATTCCATTGACAAAAAAATGATCAAAAATGAAATAAATTTTTTTTTAGCCCAAAGTTTTTTTTACATAATTTTCTATAATCTCAAAACATTTAAAAGCTCTAAGATAAAAAAAATTGAGAGTTATGATAACTTGTATGTTCAATTTACTCACATCCCAATGGCAAATAAAACTTTTAATTGGATTTATCTCAGAAAGGAAAATAACTTACATTTATCTTCATTTAAAATGCTAAAGCTTTTTTTACCATTGTGCCTAATGTTTTTTTTATCTACTGTTTAAAGTACATGTAGCAAAATTAATTATTTTAAATTAATTTAAATTAAAGCAATACTTGTTTTTTTTAAAGAAAAAACTAGTTGCATTTATTTATAATTTACACATTTTTCAACGAATTTTCAATAAGCATTCAGAAAAATAAATCAAGTTTCTAATTTTTGCAAACTCAGACCAATTTTTGTTATACATAGTTTGACGTAATAGTAAATCCAATTTCATGTGTGTATGTCATTTATTTTAGGAGTAGCATTTTCAAATCCCTTCATAAAATTTAAAACTTTCTTTAAAGAATTAAATGGTTAGTTAATTTACGTGTTACGCAATTCATAAACTTTGGTTCCAAGCAAAAAAAATTGTTGAAACCATTAAATCAAAGATCTTTGTATAACTCGTACCATGCCCCTTTGAAGATATTTTGGTTATATAGAGAGACAGAAATCAATTACATATGCGCGTATTGTAAATGCGTTTCAGTACAAATGAATTTACTCATTTTCTACTTAATTGTCATCTTTCTAATGAGAATAATCTCCTTCAGCAAAAAATTATATTCAGTAACAACAATGTTTTACTGTAGAAATTATTGAATGATGGTACAGGAAGTGTTGAACAAAGGGATTTCATTAGAAATAGAGAAAAACTTAAAAAATTTATTGAAGTTTAATTTATAGGACTTTAAATCCAAAGCTCCAGAATGTAGGTCAGCAATTTGTCTGAAGAGAACCGGATAATATTTACGATTTCTGTTGCTTTTAATGTTTCAAACTTAGTGCAATACTTAGTGCTTAGTGTATACCAATGTTTAACAGCCGCAATCATACGCTAAAAATATTTTTGAAAAACTATAAATCACGGGGGGATTCATCATGAAGGTGAGGATAGTCAGACAAAAATAAAGTGGTCGTTAATGCGCCTAAATTACATTTATAAGGGCATTTAATGTAATCTAAGGGTCATTCGAAGTGGGGAATGCATTTGTATTATAAGGTTGTTTTATTGGCAAAAGTTATCACTTCCAGGAATACTTTTTAACAACCCTGCTCATTGAATAACATTCTTTGGTGATACAAATAAACTCTATATGTTTTCCTTTTCTATAATGTTACTTTTAGTCTATATAACTATCTCAAGATATGCTTACATTATTGCTTTGAATGTTGATAATCATAGATATATGACGGTTTCTTAAAATCTCTTCTGACGTAAACAAGATAAATTAATCCATATATTTTTAATTGATCAAAAAGTTAAATTTCTGCAAGATTTTATTTAAAATTTTGTTAAAAATTCACGACTTAAAAGCATAAAAATTTGACACATAATTGGAAAAGTTATTTCCTTCAGGTGAAGAATATATTAATCAATCACCTGAAAAGTATTTGGAATTATTGTTTTAAATTGTTAATGCTATTTTTTTCTTAATTTTACAGTTTAAATTAATATTATAAAATTTTTTTTAAAAAAATTAATGTTGCAAAAAGCTAATGTTAATTATTTTGGAATGTATTTTTAAAATTACACACACTTAAATAATTTTTTTTAATTTAGAAAGTTTCTTATATTATTTCAAACGTAATCCATTTCAAAGTAAAAATGTTTCGCTTCAATGTTATAAAAGTCTCTTAATTACAGTACGAATTAGACATTTTCCCTCTGGAATTTATTAGAAATGCTACATTTACGCTTTTCAAGAAGATGTATATTATTTGTAAGGAAATCATGGAGGAGTTATTATATTTACAGGAAAAATACAAATTGTCTTTAAACTTGCACATTTGAAAATATAATTTATGACATTTTTTTTTTCATTCTGATCATAAAGAATTACCTGTTTCTGAATTTCTTTGAATTTGTAGATGTAGGCAATTTTGAGTATTCTTTAAAAATTATGTAATAAAATCTTACACATAATGTGTGTAGCAAATAAACATATTTCAAGCTTTATACCGTTGAAAGAGCTCCCAAACCTTTCTTCACAGTTTGAAAAATAAATTGACATAAAATACAGAAACACACATGTTATTTACAGGAAAAAGAAAATAAATTATCTAGATGACAAGTACATTTAGAATCACATCAATATGTGAAAAAAAGTTATTTTGGTAAATCGTACACTTTGTACGAAGTACTTATTCCTTATTTTGTGTTATAATCAACACATATTTATTCATTTAGTTTCAAATTCATGTATGATACCAACATAAATTTTGATTATATTATACAATGCAGAGAATAATTCAATAAAAGTTATGATTTTAGTTTTTACTTTTTAATTACGCCATATTATTTATAAACTACTTGCTTAAATTTACACCAGTTTAAATGAAAGTCATTTCATTTCTGAACAATTATGTTCAAAACGCTTTTTAATCACAAAGACAGGTGCAATCATTGCATAATATATTACATGTGAACTCCACTTTAAAACGTTTGCACTCAGTGAAGGTTAACTTCTGCCTAAATGGCTTACAATAGGCATCCATATAAACATATACGACATTAATCCAAGTTCATCTAAATGTGATCACATAAAGTTAAGTGCTAAATTACATGAACAGCATCTTTTTCAAGTTAAGTCAAGCAGTACTGATGATTCGCTTTGGAAATTTTTGATATGAAAGTCATAACAAGATGGGGGAATAATGGAACATGATTTAATTTTGGAAAGCTTACAAATATTTCTCAAAGAATTGATTTTGGCAGAAGATTTCTAAGACATTTTTTCCTAAAGTATAAAAGAGAATATATTATAATGGCAGTGTTGTGATTAGACAATTTGTTTTTGAAAATCCATGGCAGTAATTAGTTCAAAACAACTTTTTTCCCGATATTACTCACTATGCATTCTGTACTTAATTACCATATACATAGCTCCTATATTCAAACTTGGCTTTGTATGTCCCTAATATTTATTTTGAATTTAAAACTTTAGATCTTAATGGATATAATTTTAATCTGCCGTGTTGAACTATTCTTAAATTAGCAGCTTACTATTTATAATATTTTTTTTAAATAATGAATAAACTTATTACATTTGTTTAAGAATTAAACAGAATAAGTAATTTTATGCATATATTTCATAATTACAAAATAAAATGCAATGAGAAAGCCATTATTCTAGTGAGAAATATATGTATTTTGTAAGTGTACAATTTCACGATAAATGTATTTTTTTAATTCTCCCTAATTCGAATTTGTGATACCACCGGCCAATGTCACCAAATCATAAAATGTCACCAAATTCTGTATCATCGTTAAGTTTTTGTCGTTTCTAATTTCACTTGATAGACAAAAACATCTAGACCAAGTCCGTGAACCCGTACGTTTGTAAATAATGAAGAACTATAGCAGGACTTGATAGCAGCTGGATCTTATGGAAATTAATACAAGCTAACATGTAAACAGAAGCGACTTGGGTCACATTGCAATTCGGACAAGGAGATTAAATTTAAGAGCCTCCACATGCCATTGAGCTCGAATATGTCCACTGCTAAACCTAGAAAGAATCGTTTCAAATAGTCTACTTCTTGTCCCAATCAAACCAGCACCAGGACGGTTTCCTTCATACTGCTTATGTACGAGGACCAACCTCCAATTGATCCGGGTAGCAATTACTGAAAAAGTAAGACAGCCACCAAGTGTTGAATTTTCACGGCTGTCCTTACGGGCGAAACCATCTGCAACATCATTTCCGATGACATTCACGTGCGAAGAGTTTAACATTGATACTGAAGCAATTTAAAAGCTGAACACCCATTGTCGTTCTGTCACTATGACTCTACTATTAGAGCAGATGCTGAGTAGAGCTTCTACTATCTCTCGATATCCAAATATCTGTGTTGACAATCTCAGTAATCCAAATTCTGCAAACCTCCTCAATATCTTAAAGTTCTACCCAAAAAACTGAGCAGTAGTCAAACTTTTCCATACAGATCCTAATACCTCTTTTGATGAAAATTTCACTATCCAAGATCGCGTTTTCATTTATGCTGCTGACTTCAGCAGCATAAATGAAAGCACCACATCAATCGGGATTTTGCCCCGTGTGTTGTGTTGCGAATCTATACTGACGGCAGCATAAGTATCTGCCATACTCTATATAAGTTTATGTAAGTATCTGACCCTAAGATACTCTGGATGTTTTATGCCCTTGTTGATAATGTACGAGGATAATTATTATTATTAACATCATATTTAAACACGCGTGAAAACGGCTTTTCACTTACGGCTGCATACCGTGGAATTTAGTGACGTCTTTTGATTCGACAAAATTGGTGGAGGGCATAATACGGAAATATACCGATTTTCTTAAAGAAAAAATATTGTTTCTCGTAAATATGTTCTTTTTTCGTATAAAGATACGTTTGTTTTTTACCTTTATGATTACTTTTCATTATAATCTAGATCCGTATATCAATATTTGATTAAAATAAAAGTACCAATTGAAACATAAAAATTAAAGCATTATATTAACCCATTTTTAAAAATAAGATATTACAATGTTATCATGATTTAATCTTGTGCTTTTTCTACGTTCTACACTTGTGACTGTTTCCACATGATGCTACATTAATTACGTTGTGATAATGTAATCACTTTTAGACTAGTTTTCTAATTGAGAAATCTATGTACTTCACTTGAGATAAATTAATTTTGAGAACAATTAGGAATGCATATTCAAATGAGATCAATATGTACTTCATAGGTTATTCTATATAATAGGATTTTCATACAATATATCAATAAAGGCAATAATATTTTTACAACCTCAATTTCTAGCCAAGTTTCATTTTAGAAAGACACAACAGTTTATCTTTTCTTAACTTCTCTCAGCAGTTTCATCTGTACCCTAAAGCTTCGTTCAAATGACGAAAATAGGTTTATTAGAATGAATATTCTTTTGTAAGTATATTTTAGATCTTTCTTATATCTATGTATCAGATTTTTTGAAACACTTTTAGATGATTAATTTTGGAGTTCTTTGATTAATTTGTCCTTTGGTGAGGAATGAGGATAAAGGTGCATTCAAGGAAACTTTAACTGAAAACTTCCAGTGGCACTTGTAATCTTGGTCTTCAAGTTGTTGCATAGGCACTCATGTGGGTGGGATGACCAAGGAACAGCTGTTTTCAATTGTGGACAAGCAATCTACAAAAGAGCAAAATTATATGTTATTAAATGTTATAAAATATAATATTTGAATAGTGATATGTAATCTAATTTCCACATATTAAATGATAGAATTAAAAATAAAATTTTACATACATATTTTAAAGAAAGAAGGTAATGCAATCAATGAGATAAAAATTAGTTACATAATTTGCAACGTTTTTATAGATCTAAAACAATTCATAGAATACTATTTATTAAAAGCAGGTCAAATTATTTTTTCTCAAAATCGTACGATCTGTATATATTATGAAAGTTTGAAACATCATCACTTTTTACCACTCTTATTTAGAATTAGTATGTAATGATGATGAATTTCTAATGGCATTACGGCGAAATGTCTTGTAAAAAATAGACTATACGAAAAAATTTGAGAGAAGTTCAAATATTTTAAATACTGAAATGGGATTTATTTCTATTGCAATTGTTGTTTAATAAAAATGAAATGTCTTGGAGAGAAAGTAAGTAATAATTGCTAGAATTTTAAATATTTTGAAAAAAGAATTACGAAAATAACGTAGGAATATTCTATATCCACGTAATTCGTAAAAGACAGAATTAATCTATTTTCTGTATATTACTGGTATTTAAAACTATCCGTCATAAATAAAGATACTAAAAATTAACTTTTAATTAATGGTTAATGTAAGAAATTAGTGATTTATAATTTTTTTGAAAGATGAATAACAGTTTTTTTGAGGGCAAAAAAGTTGATTCTTCATTCAATTCTTACTCTATTATAGTTCTTCTCTCCCTACATATATCTTGTTCAAATTTTCAATCGTCAACAAAATACTTTCTATTCATCCATTGAAATTTAAATAATTTTTTTAAAACGTGTAGTGGATGACATTTGATGTATATAATACAGTTTTATCAAATATTAATTCATAATTTTTTTTAAATTTTAAATTTCTTCTGAATTATTTCTGTTGAAGTTAGGCCGTGTAAGGGAGCGATGTACGTTAAATCTGTCAAGACCTGAAACGTCATCTCGTTGGTGTGGTAGTTAGGAGAGGAAGGTGCCAGCTCAGGTGTCATCCTCGTCACTTGATCATGGTTCAAAATAACAATGCCCGTCTCCAAAAGCCTTCGTGTATCTAAACAGTGAAACATTATCTTCACTCACTTACGAAGTTAGATTTAGCACCAATAGATAACGCTATTAAGTTTCTCTAACGAATTTTCTCTCTCTCTCTCTCTTGTGGCTTTAAATATATTTTTTTAAACTTAGTGTGGATGACACTGGTTGTTCATACAGTTTTTTCAAACATTAATTAAAGTTAATTAACTACTCTAAAATTTTTCTTTGTTGACCTAAGTAGGAATCGACTTAATTTTTTTTTTATATTACTTGTTTTTAATTCAGTTCCATATTTTATATTGCAGTTCTCATTTTTCAAAAGAACCAATTATTCTTCTATAAAAACGTAACCAAAAAATAATTAAATGCGCTACATTTAAATAAGTGAAAAAGTAAGGGAAACTAAATACGCGTAGATAAAATAAGGTAAAATATCCTGAAAACACATAAGGTATAGTTTTTCAGAATACGAGTATGTTAGGCAAAATAAACATATCAACCATTTTAATTTACTTTGAGCGATTATGCAAATAAAAAATACTTAAAATTAGAATCTAACCATTGAATCAAAAAAAGTCGCAAACAAAACTTTTTAACATTTATCTTAATAATATATCATTCTTAAGATTATTAAGTAATATCCATACAATACATAAAAAAAACTATTTAAAACTTCCTTCGCGAACACTAAAAACAAAAAACATCAATACTGAGTGAAAAAAATGATGAAATAATTTATTTTATTGCACAATGCTTATAAAATAATTATAAATAACTGAATGACAAATATTCAGAATTTTACAGTTTCTTGAGTGTTTTGAAACATCGTTTAAAATATCTTATATTTCGTATAGCAGTCTATAATTTTTGGAGCACTTTCTAAGGTTCGGCTTACATACGCATCCGCAAATCTCGTTAAAAAATAGCTTGGGGTGAACAGCCATGTGCAAGTGATGCTAATATTAAGACTTTTTAGGCAACTTGAATGGTACTTTTATTCTAAAAGTAGGGTAAAATCACATAAGTCTTTCAGAGAGATTGGAAAATTCGAGATTATTGAAATAATTCTTGAAATTCACATGAACTAATTGAGATGTCTGAAAACTTATAATCATCATGGAACACATTTTCCCTTTAGATCAAGACAAATCGGCCGACGATTACATACGTATTTCAATGTATCTTGTCGCTCATTTTCCTAACAGAAAAAGTGACACAAATATCGTACAAGATAATAAATGAATAAAAAACGTGCTAGTGGTTGATTATATCAGATACAAATATAACATCATTGGCGTTTTAATTTACAGCAATAAATTGGAAAATTCAAGCCGTTTGGCAATATTTTCGTTTGCATGACGAAATGTTTGAAAATTAAAAGAATTTATTTTTCAAACACAACATATTACAATCTTCAAATTTGGTGTATTTTTTAAAGAAAAAAACGCATTATCGGCTTATACTCGGTTTGTCTTATATTCGGAAACATGTGGTACTTATTTATTCCTTACTTACAACTATACACACATGAATTAAAATTAGTGATTTAAATGCTGGATATTCATGACATATGCGTTAATGCAGTGACTATCAACCACTGTGCCTCTGCACTTTTGTGTGCCGCTAAATTTTTTAAAAACCATTAATTATACTCTGCGAAGAAAATAAAATCCGGAACCAAATCATTCGTCAGTTTTGTAGAAATAAGCGGAACTTAAGTATTATAGCAACCGTATTCGCGACATTATATTAAACGAAGCGCATGGTTATCAATTCAGTGCGTAAGGCATATGAGAAATCGGAGTCGCCAAATTGGTGAGTTATCTTTAACGTTGGCATCGTTGCGGTAGTACGAAAGTATCATATACATCATGGCTACAGTAGAACGTCGTTTATCCGAATCAATTGGGACCAGATACCGTTCGGATACGTGATTGTTCGGATAACCGAAAACCGAAAGCGATCCATGCAGTATATGAAATCGGACACTATACGACTATTGAAAATCATCCCATACGGAAAACGTGCTTGAAGGAAAAGCAAAATAGATGCAAAATGTCGCAATTTTATCTTTATTGTGGAAAATAATCACTTGTTTTTCGCTGTACCATTGTATACCTTCCTTTTCTTCTGCAAGTTCTCTGATTCTCTTGAGCAGCAGTAGTTGAGTAGGACAGCACTCTGATAGTTCTTCGCACCACTCCATAGCTGTCTCTAAAGCAGAAATGCATCAGCACTTGATGGACCCTTGCTACTTTCGTTGTTTTTGTTGTTGTCCTTGTCTTTATCCGTTTCATCGTCGACAGGGCTGGATTCTTCTTGCACGGAAGCCCCAATCTCGTCATTATTCAACATTTGAAATCCACAGTCTTCTACATCGCATGCCATCTAGGTTTCTACATCAACAAAACTCAACAAAAAAGCACATATACACCCCCTCATTTGGAAACAAACTAACCTAATATTCCACGCAGATGTTTACCAAATGACGCAACTGAAATTCTCCAAATATCCCTCACTTTAGGCTTTCCCGTCACTTTTTGGCCTCACGCGAAACAACTATTGAGCATTGCCCTGTTCGAAAACGTATCCGGAATTTGGTTCGGATATTTGACACTCTGGATAGTAAACGTTCGGATAAACGACGTTCTACTGCATTCGTGTTGTATTTATTTTACCCTTTTGAGAATAGAGGGATACAAAAAATTTTATTGGGTTCGTTATCCATTTATAATGTGGATACATCTTTATATGAATTAACTTTAAATGAATAGGAAAACTTAATTTCGCTTTGAAATAATCGATATTTAATTTCGAAACATTCAGAAGAGTCAATTAATTTGTTTTGGATCAAAATTAAAGACGATTATCCCATAAGAGTCGAAAAAAGCTTTAAAAATATTGTTAAAATTTTCTACATCTTATTTGCATAAATTTGGATTTTCAGCATTAACAAATATAAAAATGAAAAAAAAAGAAAGATCGAGACATTTAAATGTAGACGACTAAATGAGAATGATCTTAATGATCAAATATAAACAAAATTATTAAAAATCGTCTGGCTCAAATTTCCTATTAAAGGTATTTTTATATAATTAATTTGTAATTAATTACTCAATAAAAATTTTGTTGCTTTTGTCGTACATATTATTTTATTTAACGTTGAAGAGTTAACTATCATAAACTATGCTACGTAGCATATTACAGATTAGTAAAATTCTTTTAAACGTATTTCTTTGCTAGTGCAGAAGAACGAAAAACGGGTTGAGGATCACTGTGTTAAAGTAACAAACGCTAAGCTTTTACTGACCATCTACAATTGACTATATTAACTGTATTTATTGTTATCAAAACTATAATTTCATTTTATGTACAATATTTTTGATTTTTACCTAATTAATTAAATAATTCTAATTACATTTAAATCATTGTTATTTATCGATTAAAAAGTCGCCTTGAAATCTTTCGAGTAAATGGCTTTAGCAGTAAATGAAATCGACTAACCAGAATATTTCATAATTAAATTGCATTTTCTTCTTCCAAGAGAATTCTTAAGTATGTAAGAATTCTCTTCTCACATTATAATTTTATTTTCTAAAAGAGTTAATCATTTGCTTGGAACTTGAGTTCAAACATAATGGAAATTGTAATTCTCTAAGGAATAAGTGGTTCATTCTAAGAATGTTAATACTTCTAATGCACATTGTAGAATGAGAATAAATTCTAGTTCCTTCAATATACACAAACCAACATTTTGATCATTTAACTGGAGACATTTTTTTCTTACTCAATGAGTTCTTTTTGAGGGAGTAGAAATTTCTTCAATGTAGGAAATATGATTCATTATCAACTAAAAGGCCACAGTAGCTTATTTGAAATCTTATAACTACATTAAATTATGCGAAGTGTGTAGTCAATTTATTTTTCAATAACTTTAACAACAGTCATTTTTACATCCAAGAGGGCTGTTTTTTAAGTAAGGTCCGTTTGTTTTTTTAAAAAATAACAATAATATTTTGTTTCAAAAAACCTTTATTTTAGGATTGTACATACTTTTGCCTATTTTTCTACATAGTTGCCGTGTTTATTAATGCCCTTGTCATACCTTAGAACAAAGTTTTGAAAATCCTCTTCAAAGAAGTCTGCCGCTTTGTCGGAAAGCCAAGAGTTCACGACCGCTTTCACTTTTTCGTTGTCACTGAAGCGCTTCTCACCAAGACTGTGTTTGAGGTACCGGAAAAGGTGAAAATCGTTAGAGGAGCAGGGTTGAGGCTGTATGGTGCATAGTCCAAAACTTTCCCTGCCAAAAGATTCGATTACGTCCCGAGTCGTTCGAGAAGTGTGAGGCCTTGAGTTATCGTGGAGGGGCAAAACACCTTTTGAAAGCATGCCACGCCGTTAAGAAGGGAAAGCGGCCATGAACTCTTGGCCGTCTGACCAGGTGACAGACTCCTTTGAAGAGAATTTTCAAAACTTAGTTCTAAGGTATGACATGTGCATTAATATATTCGGCAACTGTGCAGAAAAATAGGCAAACATATGTACAATCCTAAAATAAAGGTTTTTTGAAACAAAATATTGTTTTTATTTTTTAAAAAACAAACGGCCATACTTAAAAAACAGCCCTCGTACATATCCTGCAAATATCTATATACGTCTGTCAATAATACTTTCAACGCTCTGTTTTATTCTAACAAAATGTATGCAGGAACACACAATATTTGTATATATAGTATATGCGTGTGTGTTAATTAAGTTATGTATATGAAGCATACAAAAGTAATAAAGTTTTACCTTATAAAAATAAATATATAAAACTTGAATCATTATTTAAAAGTAAACATAGAATAAAAAGAAAAACAACACTGAGAATAATTGTGCCAATAAGTAGTATTTATTTAAATAATGAGAATGATGTGTTTAGTACAAAAATAAAAAATTACTGAAAGCACATGAGAAATTTAAAAGCAGTAAGATTAAGGAAAGAGTTTTAGTTCATTAAAATAACAACTTAATAAATTTATGCTTTTAAAAATTACATTTATAACTGGTAGTAAGCAAATTAAGCATCACAAAATTATAACCCGAAATATGCAAGAGGTTATTCGAGAAGTATTCAATACATTTTCTGTTTCTTAAAGAACGCATTCCCTTCTCCATTCATATATGTTAGGATAAGTCCTGTAACAACTGAGTTCGAAAATTTGTTATAAGATGTGAAGTAATAAATATATAATGAGTGATGTTTTGGCAGAATTATATTTTCGAATTTATTCCAATGATATACAAGACTTAAGCTTACAATTTCAGTTACATCAGTAATTTTAAAATTTCTTGGTACATTTCTGATTACATATTTCTGATAAATTAGATTCTGCACTGTTGGCCACCGTAAATGCAACAGCATGACGGAAGCACCTGTTTCCTATGAAATTTTCATCATGTACTCATTGCTATGAGATATGTATTTGATTAAAATTGCAGTGTAGATACACACCATGAGACATATAGTGGCACCAGCAAGTGAATTAATTTAATTTTGCTGTCGTTAATTTACTGGACAAACTTAGTTTGCCTTCGAAAAAAATACGAGCGTCCTTTCAGCATGTTTCTGATTTTGACCGTGGAAAATTGTGTTTGAGAAAAAAGTGGTAATGTCCTACATAACCATGATGCAGATCTGTAATAGATATATTCAGGAAAGTACGTATAAGTAATGACACTGATTGAAACCGTCTCGTCGTAGCACCACACGTGATGACATGCGTGTTACATAGCAATGATAAGTTACCAGGGAACATATCAGAAATATTATGCTATATCACAGAATTGGTGTCTGTGCATGTCGTTCGACGTCATTTGCAGCACAGTGAAAAGTTCACAAGGAGTACATTACTATGGTTACCTTTGTCTTAAGATATAAACATTTGTGTATGCTATGGTAAATTGAGCAACAGACATGGATAACAGAATAAATTATGTGAATAGATAAACCAAGTTTATATCTGTAATACTATGATGGCTGGATTTTATTTTGAATTTATCATAGAAAAGGGTTGCTTAACTATCGCCTTATGCATCGTCATAGTAGTCCTGCTAGGTCATTATAATTCAGGGTCGTATTTAATTTCACTCACGCACCCCCAGTATGCATTGTCGGTACAATAACCAACCAGGGTTACATTTATGGAATTTGGTAACCTGTTATCTCTCCTCACTTCAGAGCTTGTCAGCTGTCCAATCTAACACTGCAATGTGTGATTACACGGTGCAAGTAATACTCAAAACTTCTTCGCCCACAAAACCGCATTTCTACCTTGGCTTACGTTTCTCTTTATCTTCCTATCGACCACGTATACTCGATGATTACAGAACGTTTGACCTGGTGTATTGTAACCACACTACTAAACTGCATGGACTTTGGCGATTTGAGAAGCCGCCTATATACTATATTCCCAGAAAACCTTCCAAATGTCTTTTACTCAATGTTGAGGTGTGAAGCAGTGATTATTGGCAGCGGTAGCAGCAAAACTTAATGCGGATCTTATCGGTTCCTGTGCCTCACAGCAGGATGTATTTTCAAATATTTTCCTCAAACTTATTTCTCATATAAATTTCACTTTGGAATGTCACATCTTTCTTTGTATTGCATTTTAAATTTTTAGTATAGCCCCAGTTCAGAAAAATAACAAATTTCCTTGAAATTTTTTATTGAAAAGATCTAAAAACGTGTAAAAGAGGAGGATAAATAAGATGCATTTCAAACAAAAATAATTTAATTATTATATTTTTTATAAATAATCTAAAAGCTTATAGTTCTGGTCTTCTGCCAATAATAAGGAATTTACGAATACACTTCATAGAACGCTAGATCTTTCGTTCAAATCAACTTCTACAGCATTTTTTAGAAATAAGTCTTCACGTCATTTTATATTATTTATAAGACTTTCCGGCTATAAAAGTACCAGTTTGTTAACATAGGAATGAAAACAAAGAGGAAAAATATGGCTTTAAAAATACCTTGGAGTTGATGCAATAAAAATGCTGTTACGGAGTGTAATCTTTTCTTTACCCGAACTGGAAAAATTATAATTATTTTTAAGGAAACATAGAAAAATAGAATAATTTATACTTTCATAAGTGAGTCAGAGATTGAATATTAACGTCAATCTATTCAGCTACTTAAGGGGCTTTATTAAACTTTAATTTACTGAACTGAACTCAGTAGCGCAACAGCCTATGAAAGCCAAAACTTGATGTGGCTATCTCAGCTTTCGTGACCTTAGGC
Organism: Trichonephila clavata; assembly: GCA_019973975.1. NCBI lineage: Eukaryota > Metazoa > Arthropoda > Arachnida > Araneae > Nephilidae > Trichonephila > Trichonephila clavata. Next base: position 41,304 of record BMAO01026384.1, on the reverse strand, counting down.
GCTGGGGTGCATGTGCAGATGTTTCAGACAAGTGGTCAGTCTGACGTGAAACTCTCATTTACTTCCCTTAAATATTTGCTTAGGGATCATGCTTGTTCACTGTGGAGGACTTTATTAGTGATATATATCATAGCTCTATTAAGAAAACCTGAATAAAAAATATTATAAGAATAACTATAGAAAGAAACAATTCTTCGATGTGTAAAATATTCTTCGTTATTGTTCTAAACACACAATGAAAACATGTCGCATGCATGCATTTATGGAAACATTTTCCTGGAATAAAAAACAACAAAAAATGCTTAAGAGTGTTAAAAAATGTTTCCATTCTATTCTTGAATATGTTGCCCAAAAAATCTTTCATAAATCAAATCTTAAAAAGAATGAAAAAAATGCTCAGAGAAGCAATTTATCAAAAGCCCGGTCTCCTGATTTCTTGTCATTAAAACACGATAAGTGCTCTGTGGAGGGAATTTTAGGGGCTTCAAATACTCATTAAGTTTATATATTACGTCTTTGAGGAGAGTAAACAACTTTTTGTAACTTAGTTTACATACTTTTTGAAAGAGAAAAAAAGAAAGTTTTACTCACAAAAAATACCTTAATGTTGTTGAAATTGAATTATTTACAAGATTATGACTGCAGTTTTAACCATGCATAAAACGTGATAGTCGATATGAAAAAGAAAATTTAGAAAAAAAAAATTACAATGGTAAAGTACTTAATTTAGAAATTCAGGGGGCAGAAATTTTAATTTCCATTGTGCAATAATGGTAAAACATAATAAGTTTTAGATTTAATGACACAAAAAAGATTTTAAACAGGTATTAGTTTATAATGATTTGCTTATAGGGTAAATGAAGAGTTGTTACTTAACCAAGAAATGCATTTTATAACGTTTTCTTCTGTATAAATTTAAGTATAATAAACATGAATTAAAAAAGGATTTCAAAAATTAAATTTTAGGAATTTCTTCAGTTGTACATTTAACGTATTGAAGATTTAAAAATAAAATACAAATTTCCTATATTCAAAGATTATGGTGCTAGATGGAGAAAATCATTGTTAAAATTAATTTATTAAAGGTTACCAAGCATGAACCTATGTTATTCATATCTAGGAAGAAATAATGTTATAAAATAGAATAATCTTTACATTTTGGGCAGATAGTTATCAAAGAAAATAGATATTTGAAAACAAATACTAGAGTTTAGTCAAGGAAATTATTTTTAAAATTTTATTTAAATTTAAATAATAATATTTTTAAGAAATTCAAACCTGCATTTCAAGCAGTGGTGTTATTTCTATTAATTGGTTAAATACGTACTTGGCGTCAGTCTTTAGGCACCCTATAATCCAGTGCCACCCCTCCCCCGCGATGCGGGATTGCAAGGGAGTAGGTTACGAAACTGATTTCCAGTTAAGAATAATAAAACATCGAGTTTATATATAAAATTTGTCAAAATGAATAGGTTTTAGTTAATTTCGATTGTGTGATTTAAAATCATTATACACATACAGTTTTACAAAAAGTGCAATTTATTCTTTTTTAAATTGTGATGTAAATAGAATTCTTATCAAAAAATAGATATTGTAGTTTGTTTGTTCTCATATTTGTTTAAATAATATGGAAATACGTTTAAAAACTTCGAAAACAAGGGGAAGAAACTCTAAAATTCTTATAAAAATTTAAATTCAATTACGAATGTAAAATGTAACACGAAAGCATACTTTGTTATTATTAAACAAAGGAAAGGAACTATCACAAGGCAAATATTTTCTAAAATTCTTGAAGGCAAAACTCAAAGAACAAAATACCCTACATAAAATTAGCATAGACTCCGCCATTAAGCTGACAGTAAAAAGGCTTTTCTTTAAAATAACCATATAACCATTGAAACTGTCCAGTGAGTTTAAAAACCCTCCTACACTTTATAAATAGTTTCAGAGCTTTTCCTTAAAGAAGCTGTAAAGTTTTTCAATTTTCTGCAACAAAAGAACTCTTTGCCTCTTTATTAAACATAATCACGACAAGATGTCCTTAGAAGTCATCCTATGAATACAGCGAAAAGCTATAAAATTAAAAATGATGGCATGGAAAAGAGTAGGAGCAGAATCTTTGGTGAAAGATTTCTGGCGCCGTCTAATATATTACTCTTGATGCTGTAACTAATGGCGTGCTCTCCTTAGTTTAAATGAAGAGGTGTCAACTGAGGTTTTGATCCCGGATGTTGATTTGCTGTAATAAAGAGACCTGGGTTGGTACAAAATATGGTTATAATTGTATTCTTTCTTAAAAAGAGATTTAGGTTGACCTTGGGTGACACATTCTACACCCCTCTTCTTTATTTTTTAATATAAAGAGCAGCAAAGAAAAAAAATAATCTTACATGAGAGATATAACTGGAGATTACTGCTTTCCACTTACAAAAGTGATTGGAGGAAGGATAATTTATTAGATAGAAAAAGCATTTCACACACTGGAGGCTCATGTATAATTTTCAGTTATTTTTGGAAGTTTTTATAAATAATAAAAAAAATAAAATATATACTGAAAAAGTTATCTTAATTTTAACAGTTATGTTTTCAGAGTGATTTTTTTGCATGAACGTTGGAAATTTTTATAAAAACGGTCTTTTTAAAATGTATACATTATCCATTATTTTTTAGTTATAACTTATTTAAAAAATCATTCGAAAAGAGAGTAAAGTTTTGGGAAATCATAAAAAATATATTTTGTATGTCTAATGATCGAATTTATTTTTGCTCTGTTTGTAACAAGACAAATAACTACGACTAAATATATATAATATAACATAAGATATCTCTCAGCAAATAGTTTTCACCAAGTCAGCAGTCTTATGATGAAATTTTAGGAGAACAAAAAATATGCTAAGAAAGCCAAATTACGAAGAATTGTCTCGAAATAATCATTGAAAAAATACCACAAAGGTCGTATAATTCTTAATTATAAAATTACGATCTGATTATTTTTGAACCTCCAATTACATATGAATTACTGCAGTTTATTAATTGCTTCATGAAACTTAGCTTAGTTTTGTATGAGTTTTACTTAAATCATTACGAACTATATAACAAATTTATTTTTTGACATATTTCTGAAAATTAAGTTCATTATTTTTGGACGAATAGATATTTTAAAAGTGGTCAGGGGCAATTTGTTGATAACTAAAATAAGTGTTCCCTTTGTGGTGAAAATTCCCTCTAATGCTATTAAATTTCAATGCATTTTTTTTTAGATTCTTTTAGTAATTGGTCAGCATCTTTTGGTTTCATCCTTTCATGGTGGAAGGAAATTTTTTATTGATGGATTGGAATCGGACTCATTAATTCTCGTGATCATATTTTATTACAATAAGTATTCTCAATAAATAACTGAAAGGCGTTCAGGCGCAATGCATTGGTAGCTAAAACAATAAGTAACTTAAGTAACTTATAAAAACGTATTTGCATTATTTCTCTTTGTTCTTGCCTATCAATCAATATGTTGTTCTTTTTGAAAATACAGTTTCAAACAATTTTCCTAAAATATCTAACTAATGTTTTTTTTTATAAAAACCGAATTACTTCTCTAAATCTAACTCTAATTCCCTTTGATATATTTAATATTTTCGTTATAGATTATGTAAAAAAAACATTTGTAGTTAAGATTACGATTGCCCTCGTGATACTTCTACATTAAATATTGATCAATAACCAATTAATTGATAAATTTTAACCTTTTCTTAAAAAAAAAATAACATTCTGAATTAGAGATCTATTTCGTCATTAAGCTTATGCAACTGCGAATAACTAATTTACAGGCTTAAAATTTATTTTGAATTTCAAAAAAGAACGTTCACAAATTAACTTACCATTCAAATTTATACATCACAAAAAATATTCTTAAAGATTATTCTTAAAAGTTGTAAGATAGTAATTATGCAACTATTCTTGCTTAATATATATATTGAATTATTTCAACTGTTGCACTTTTCAAAAATAAAATAAATATCGATATTATTTTTGAAAAGTTGAAGTTTAATTTCAAAAATTCTTAGAAACGTTCACTATTACACCGTATTTTTGTGTATTTGACTTTGAAATATATATATAATTCAGTGTTCATCAATTTTAAATTAAATCAGTAGATGCAATAGGTAAACACATTAATTTAGTATCTACGCACAACTAGAGATTCCAAAAAAAAAACTAGATAGTTCAGAGAAATTAGATAAATTGTGATAGCCATGAAGCTAAGGTTTCGAAGAAAACACTTAAGAATAGAAGCTTTTTATAGGCTTATTTCTCAAGACTATGAAAAGGACTCTTCATTAGTAGCCCCTTCGATCGTAAACAAGTTACCTAATGAGCCTTTATAAGATCTAAAGAGTGTGGTTTCCACATTTTCCAGGATAATTACATGTTTTGATCACCAACCAAAAAATATATTTTTAGATGTTTTCGTTCTGCTGGAACAGTCTCAATTTCCCAAGAGCTAAAATCTTCAACTTGGCTCCTAATTGCTATCTGATAGCCCATAATTGTGTTGTTTTTAATGTATGTCTTTATGACAAAATAATGTATTATTTGTCAAACCATATTTAATTGTAAAAGATTTTACAGGCTAACAATAATTTAGATCAGTAAAATACGAAAATGTAAGGAGTAAAGCATAAAAATTAGTCATACGTTTTCATGAAAATTGTACACAAATAAGTACAAGGAAAAATGTACGATAAGGCGCATTACATATGTTTATTAAAATAATAATTAAAGTTGTAATATTTTACTAATATTATATATTTTATTTTTGCTAATAAAGATTTGTGAGAGGAAACATTATTCCAAATAAATCCATTCAAAATGTCATTTTCTAATATTTTAATTTAATTCTTCCCCATAGAAGTTACACATAATATTTCTCTTATTTAAATTTTTTTAAACTAAAGAATTTTACCCTTTAAATGATTCATTTTTTATCAATATATTTACGCAATTCCTTGAAATAAGTCAAACTCTTAAAAATATTTTATATTAACTTTACTACAAAGGACACTTAATAATTTATTTTTTAACACTTTCAATAAAAAATTGAAGATAACTATAACTATAAAAATTGAAGACAATGGAAAAATATTTTCCCCCATAACTTGATTTATACATTTCAATTATACAATGCATTTGCGACAGAGAAACATGATTTTGTAATACATGGTTATTATTCCGGGATATATTATTTTCTAAGAAATATTCTAATTTCGGAAATTTAAATATTAAGTTAACAATTTTTAAATTTGTATAGAAGTCAACATTACTTTTTTTTTGCCAACATGTTTTAGGATATACCCAAAAATACACATGATGTATATATCATCATTTTGTCCTATAAGCTTTTTTTCAGTTTTTTCTTAGCAAAAATATAGCTAAAAACTAGCAATATGCTGTATAATTTAGTAAAGCTTTTTTTATTAAATATATGTTCACATTGTCTATAATATGAATACATGATTTACCGAAATTATTGTTCGCCTATTTGAAAGATGGGACTGCATCGATAAATTTTGTAAAGTGTTACAATTTTTGTATAATGTATTAACAATTGTATAAAAACAATTCATTCTATGAGAAAAGCAATGCAACCATATACAAATTTAGTCAAATAGTACTTCTATTTCCAGTATATTGAGGAAAATTATTACTTTTATGATTATACAACTTAAATAAGAATATAAAGAATATTATAACTAATTTGGATGTGTTGCTTTTAAATGTCTTGCATTAAATAAAAAAAAGAAATTTCTAGGTGAATCCATTAAAAAGCGAATAAGCAGAAAATAATTATTTTCTTCCAATCTCATAATGAACATTTTTTATTCACAAAAGGAGACAATATGGAAGTCTTATTCAGTAAAAGTTAATTTAAAGTCATTTTTTTTTTTGTAAATTTTTTTAGATTTGATGTTTAGAGAAAATATTTTAAATAAAACCAATACTAACGAAAGGTAAAACATATGTAATTAATAAAATTACTCGAACGGTAATATAATCTGTTGACACATGTTATTGTTTTAACTATTGAAATTTCAATCTTATATATAACTAATGCCCAGAAATCATATATCTAAGAAACAAAAAGTCTCAAAAACAACTTTTATTAAAAAATTTTGGAAGAAAACTTTTATAAATTTTGTTTTGTCTTTATCATTTTCTTAACTTTTTAATGGTGTCTTACTTTAAAAATAGGGTTTCATCGATTTAATCTTCCAGGCCCAGACATTACTTAATAGCTAACGGCGAAGCAAATGAGTGGAAAAGAACAGACGTCACTGTCTCGATTCCGAGAGCCATTTTCATCCTAGACATTTTCACAACTACTTCAGCCACTTTCACCTGAAGACATCCATTCAAAAGATTCTTCTAAGAAATCCGACGTGTGAGGTAGCAAAGTGGGGTGGAGGAGATAGCAGAGCACTCTTGCAAATTCGTTCCATCTCGTCATTTTAAATTCCACTTCGCAGTTTCCCTGGCATCTGTACTCCCTAATAGTGACAGGGAGGGGAGAGACTTCCAGATAAATTCGAATTTGAACTCATTGCGAGCTAATGGGAGGGTCATTAAGCGAAACGAAGTGGGCACGGGTTCCAGTTCTCATGTGGTTATATGATACCGTGGACGATGGAATAGAGAAGACTAGGAACGGCGATTAAAAGTTTTACGAGATAGAAAGTCCCAGTGACTAAGTGGAATGGGTAATGAAATTATTTAGATCCACCTTCTCTGTGCGAGGTTTTTATTAGCGGAAGCGAAGTGACTTAAGAAGTGAGAAAAGGTGCTTTTTCTGCAAGTAGTTTAGGAGATGGTGGGATTTGGTTTGGAATGATTCTAGCAGGGGTTGTGTGGAAACAGTTGTGGACAACAACGAATCAAGGGTTTTTGCAATTTATTTGAAATGGATGAAAATGATTTTGCCAATTCATTTAGATCTGAGTTTCTTTTTCGTTATTGTTTTTTTTAATTTAAATTACATGCAATGATATTTAAGATTTTCAGCTTAATTAACTTATTAGTAAGAGTATGATTAATTTTCTGATTACTCAAAAAATAATACAAAATGAGATTTCCACTGAATCAAGCAATACTTCTTTCAAACATAGAAACTACTAAATTATTAGTGAATTTAAATTTTAGAATACAGAATAAAATTGATTGCATTATTTTATAATTGAACGTATTATAATTTCAAAACGGTTGTACCAAATTCTATATAGTGATGCTGTTAACTAATATATTTATATCAACTTAGATAGTGCATTTTATCACAAAATTATATCACAAATGTTTTGTCTTAACTTTTTAAAACATTTTTTTATTATTAGTTCATTCATTCATAAATATTTTTAAAAAGCATATATGTATCCGTATTACTTCTTGCTACATTGTAAATTGTTGTATTTACTTGATAATTTATGTGATGTCATTATCTCCGTAGAATCACAGCAATACGGTGAACAATAACTGAATAAAATTGATTTTTATAGATACACAAAATGATGTGTCAGTTACAAAGAATTTTGAAAACTTCCTACAGTGAAATATATTATTAATAATCTTAAAACCAAAATGAAAAATGTACTATTTGTTTAAGGCTGTTTAAGTCTCACATATTTATTTTGATACAGAATATAAAAGTAAAAATTTCGTTTTGCTATCTATTTTAGTGCTTATACTAATTATGAGGATTAACGAATGATACGAAACATTAGCATTACAACTTCATATTTCTTAGTATTTTGAAACATAAATGGTAAAACTTGTACATAATACTTAGCAATAAAATAGCAGAATCAGAAAACTAAAAATAATTGGAATTTTAAAGAAATCAATGCGTTTGGAATATAATATAGCTTCACAGTAAGAAAAAAATATTTATATATATTAATATCAAAATTCCATTATATTATTCAGGTTATATTATATTATTTTCATATTACATTATTCATTAATTTATATATATTTATGTTATTGTTTTAAAAGCATCGAATTATTGATTAAAAATGATCAATGCATTGAGATATAAATTATAATCAAATGAAATTTAAATATGAAAATAAAATTCTAAGAATATTTATTTTTAAGAATCTAAATTTGGTTCTTAAAAATATATCAAATATGATTTTCTTAGATTTATTCATATAGAAAAGTATGCAGAATATATAGAAATTTCCTTAAATTATGATGTTAATATGACTATGAAAAATCTTATTATCTCTTTCATTTTGTAACTTCCATTATGCAGCCATTTGAATCTGGGGCTTACTAACATAGAAACAAAACTAAAACTGCCATGACAGATCAGTTTTTTTTTAATCTTCACACACTGCACTATAAAATAAGCGGTTTTATTTTACAATTATTTATTTAAACCTAAGTGATTATCAAAAAATTTCAGAAAATAACTTGAAGCCAGCTACAAAATCTATGTTCCCATGAATGTGCAAAATAATATCAAATTATAATAGATGATAATTCCTTAGATAATCCAAATTAAATAAAATAAAAACACACTAAATTAGCCCCAACAGTCTAAGTACACTTAATTTCAAGAGCAGAACTTTATAAAACCTATTCCTGAAAAAAGAGCAAGTTTCCTGAAGTAGGTTATTCAATACTCCCAACTTTTATCTTTTTTTAATCAACCACGAAGTTTAAAAATTGACAACATCGATTTTCTCAAGAAAGTCTTTTGGGTAAGATGGCAGGGAGAAGCTTTTAACTTTTGTCCTCCAAGGCTTAATTAATATTAATGAGATATCCCCAATTAGCAGCTACTTAAAAACTCATCCAAGTGAACGAAGTAGATGAAGAACAGTCAACTTTTATTGAAAGGGTAGAGATCTCAGAAGAGGGCTACAAGAAAATAGATGATCGAAAGTCCAAAGGTTGAGCGTATGCTCATGACGGGAATAGAAAGCTGCAAATGATATAATAAGTTACTGAGCTTTAAAATGTCGATACTTTAAGTTTCGAACAAAGGAAATGTGTAATCTTTAAGGAAAACTTGATCCATCAAGTAATACTGTATATATTTTTTTCCAAAAATTTAGATTGAAGAATAATTTTTTATATGAAATTAAATATTTTACCTATCACCGTAAACTCTGACGTATAACGGGCACCTATACTTTCAAGCTGCTTTTTAAGCGTACGCCCACCCCTTTTTTATGAAGGAACCTGGAATATATGTATATGCTACCGGCAAAGTATGAAATGCCAGCATTCTATAGAATGCTTAGGCATTATATACAATGCCGGACGTTTTTAGGCAAAGTATGAAATATGAGATTTATTACATACTTTGCCTAGGCATTGTATAGAATGACTAGGCATTGTATAGAATGCCTAAAGATATTTAGGCAAAGTATGAAAAAAGGTCATGATAAGGATATTATATCAATGACTTACATTCCTAAAAGTACAAATGTTATTCTGACAAAATAATGAGACTGCCATTAGAAAAAAAACTATTGTTAAATTGTTAATTTGGCATATGCTTGCATTAAAATTCCTTCAGAAGTTCCAAGTTGATAGAAACCATCCCCTATTTCTCACTCATTACAAATAAAAAGAATCAAAGTTTTGTACTACAATACTTTTTTTAAATAATTTTCTGCTTTTTCTGGCAATTTTCACTTGGGTGGATGTACAGTTCAATATCATAACGTGTAACATTTTTGTATTTGGTTGAAAGTTCTTTCAAAATTCTATCACACCCCCAGAATCCGGAATATAATTTTGCTCTTGGTAAATTAAATTACTAGAACAAGTTCGCCTCGTCAAACTGAGTGTCAAAATTACCGGTGGCAATTGGTATCGCCCACATGGTGCCGCACTAAAAAAGGATATCAGCCCCTGGGGAATGTACTAGGTCTGAAAATGGTAAAAATACCAATCTGCAGCCCTATTGGGGAAAAAAGAATCTGACTTAATACTGTATAGCAGTTCTTCCCAACAGTTTTCTCTTCCGGACCGGTCAACGTTTCATAATTTTACGGTAGCCCGTTGAGAGTGGGATGTTTATTATTTATATTTTAAATTGTTTTGATTTTATAGCTTAATTGTATTTAAACATGCCTTCAGAGTAAAATTCAGTTGCACCGAAAAAAATAATTATAAAATGATTTTACATAAAATATAAAGTGATTTCCATGGAAAGTAGCACAAACACGATAAAAATACACCCCAGTAAATATAATGGAAATAATTAATGCTCCTTGAGTGGCCTGATACCTTTTGATCCACGGACCAAGGGTTGTGGGACCACTGTTTTATGGTACTGACGCCTTCTTTAACAGTTTAAATAAGTTTACTTTTTTCGCAAACATCACATAATAGCTATATTCAGCAACTAATAGTCCCTGGGTTCCTTCTTAGTAGTCATTTTAGCATTTATATCAGTTATTAATTCTAATAAGTAATTTCAGTTCCAACACTATAGCTTTCTCCTCTATTTCCAGGTAGCACAGGAAAACCCAATTTTTTGTTGAACAAGTTTAAGTAAAATAGAATATTTTGACATTTCCGAACAAACAGCAATGTTCAAATAACAGATTCTGAGTTTGAGACACGCGTTAAAAGTTTTATGTCTTGACAATTGACAATATTCGAAATGAATCTGAGATGTATTTCATACTTTGCCGGTTTCTCATTAGGCATTTTATAGAATGCCTAGGCAATGTATGAAATAGGAATCATTTCCTACATTGCCGGCTAGATTTAGGCACTGTATAGAATGCCTAGGCATTCTATAGAATGCCGGATTTCATACTTTGCCGGTAACATATACAATACTCTTAGGTTTTGTGATCATTTATTCGAGGTATTATTCCCTGAATTTGAAAAAAATAAGTATATACTCCTAGAGAATTACAACCCTTTAAATTAATTAGGTATGTCATTTCTTTTAAATAAATAGTATTCCTATCTATACTGAAGCCTAATTTTTATTTACGCACATTTCTTCTCCTTGCTTTTAAAGCTATCATTTTGTTATGCGACGTATAACGCGTACCCGTAAATTTCGATCTTTTATTGGTGTTTAAAGTGCGCGCTGTACGCTGGATTCTATGGTACTTCTTTACTCCCCTTTTCTTTTCTAGAACTTCTCTTATAATGTATGGAATAATGAAAGTCTGTAAGGAATCAATACAACCGTAAAAATGTATTAGATGAAATTTTTTTTGCTTTTGTTTATCTAGAAATTTAGTCTTGTCAAAATATTCAAAATATGTAGTTCTAAGATACTCTTTAATATATTTGTCTCATTATATCTGCAATTAAAATTTAGGACGAATAAACACATTGCCTATGGTTACACATGTTAACTCTAAGGATAAATATAATACATAATATTTTTTCGTCTTCGGAGTTCCATAATATTGCCTGTTGGAGAATCTGGAAACCAATGCTCCAAGAAATATAATAATTTAATCTCAGTGAGCAGTGTTACTATTATTTGTGACAAAACATTAGTTAAAATTTTACATTTATTTGCTGAATTTGCTTAGCTTTGAAACTCATAAAAACACAAGTTATAGATGTTTAGTTTATAAATTCAATTTCCTTCATATTTAATATAAATTTATTGCTATTTTCAGATTGTTAAACCTTTGTTATACCATTAGAAATTTCTCTAGAACCTATTCGATTAAACTGGATTTACTGTGTTCCCTCCCCAATTCATTTCTTTTTAACGGAGTCAACAATATACATCCAATTGCAATAATATTTAATGTGCGTCTAATATTTAGGTTTTAAGATAGAGGTGTATGTAGATATAATACCCGATATTTTATAAGGGAAATTAATATTTAACTAAGTAATGAAGTTGTAATAAACTATTACATTAGTAAAATGAAATGTTTAAGTTATAGCTGTTTAACCTGAAGAAAATATTGTACTTAAATCGCTGTTAACATTATGAAATTCCATTATTAAGTTGTACAGCGAAAAACACACCTTTTAATTACTGAAATAAATACTTCTAAGCTTCAAAATACGTAAACTTCTTTTTAGATTAATCTAACTGTATATTTGTATATTATAGTAAAACAAGTACTCAGTAATTCTAAGTATATAATTTTAGTAATTCTAAGTAAAGGTCACTAATGTTTTTGTAGAGGAAAAACGTAAGTTGCTCGTAATTCATAGAAACGCAGTATGATGAAAATAAATTAACTACTATAATTTAGTAAATATTAGCCAGCACATATAAATAATATTAATCGATAATACAGGCCAGTATAATAATATATACAGTTGACTTGTGGTTTACCTCATAGTAATAGACAGAAGTAACACTGCATTAATTTGTTTATAGTTATAATTACTGAGTAACATCAACTGTGTTTAGTTAATATATAAACATGATTTATTTTGATAACACTATTCTTGAGAGAAAAGTTTTTTTTCTCGAGAAAAGGTACGCGCAAAAGGAATGTCAATTAAACAAAGATAATTTTTCAATTGATATATAATAAATCATGCTTATATTGTATGAAATTGTCCTACATTTAATGTATAACATAAAATTAAAAAAGATAGCGCGGTAGTAAGAGCCCCAAAAGCTAGTTGTTCGAATTGATTGACAGAGACCTTTGGGAATATATTATTTCGTAGTACATATTTTCGATAACATTTCATGAAATTTTTTTAAAATTGTCTGTGAATATCAATCAAAGCAAAAACAAAAGGGGAACTGGTGAGGAAATGTGAAAGTATCGTCGAAACGTAATACATCTTAGATAAAACTTAATTTTTCTTATTATCTATCAGACATCAGGGAGAAATATGAGGTCCAAATGCATTTGAAGTGAAACAGACTAGCTCAAACTGAACCAGTTACTTTCAGTGAGTTTCAAACTGCAAATTAACGAGAGGAATTCATAAGCGTTGGACATATATGTTGTATAGAAAGGATTATCTCAGGCTACTTTAATCATGTGTTGCTTCAAAATCACGCTTTAACTAAAAATCAGATGTATTCCAGTTCCCCAATTTTTTTTTTCGCTTCAGTTATGGAAATTAAAGTTTTTTAAAGTGAAATAAAAACCTTTTACATGAGAAGCATTCTACTTTACTTTGAAAAAAAAAATCCCTCTATAAAAACAAGGCTTTAAATAAATGGTAAAAGATTGTTTCTGTAGGAAATAATTACTTACGTAGCATTATTTAAAAGTGTACAAGATTAATTAATCCCATACTATATAGAGAAAAAGAGGTCACAATAGATCGATACGTACATATATAACTATTTTGGAATTTCAACCCAAATAAAACAGAATTTCTTGATATTAATTAACAAATTAAAGTTAACAGCCCTTAGAGCAAAATTAAAACAACAGTTTAGTATAAAAAATATGAATATAACAATTAGTAAAATGGTGAATAGAAGAATAAGATAATTTTAAGCGAGATAAATTATATTTACATCAGTCAAAAATAAATAACTTATTCCGTTTTTTATTCATATATATAAATGACTCATTTTTAATTGGTCGTTTTACTGCATTTAAACATAACATACATCTTTCTTTTATATAAACATATCACAAGCAAATTCCTATTCAAAAAAGGCAACATTTTCGGATTAAAAATTATTGATATTAACCTATGACAATATTAATGACAATATAATAGACACTTTTAATTATAATGCTATAAAAACTTCTAATTAGAAGTTTGCATATATCAATATTTAAAAACGTAATATTAATTTTTTGTTGATAAATAATACTTTAACTACACATAATAATGTTAAACTCCACAGCATAAGGAAATTCATAATAAATTGCATAAAAATAGTTATCCTATTAATTTAATAAAATATATAACTCACACGCACACACACAAATTTCTTAAATGACTTTTTAAATATTTAACAATTTCTGTCAACTATTTTAAACCAATAAACAGCATTAGTTTATTGATCAAACTTATATATTGAAATTCATTATTTTCTAATCCACCATGCAACAGGTTCGTATAGCAGCTTGCTAATTTTCTAACATTGAAGATCATGTCTATTTTATTCATGAATTAATTACACTATCATGACTACACATAAACCAATTAGTTCTTTTTTTAATAATTGTATTTTTCATGTCAACCACACTGTGTATACAACCATGTTACTAAAGATTGCATCTTTTACGATGCGTTTGAATTATTGATGTGTATATTTCATTAATATTGGTCACATTTTAAAAATATGTCGACATTTTAATTTTTCAAATACTGGTCTTAGAGTTATGTACATTGTTTTAAATTTTAAAAATGTTCTTAGCTTCTCGGACAAGTTTCGATCATTCATTGGTATTTAAAATCTCTTGTTTACACAGCTATTTTAGTATTTTTTGCCGCTTGAGTTTCTCAAACTTATGATGGGAAATATCTTATTTTTTAAATTTTAAACTTATAACTTTTTAACATTGTAATATTTTTTTGCATATTTCCATTTTAACATACCAAGTTGCAATAAGGAAAATGTATAGATTGGTACAACTAAAGAAGTTCAACTCGAGTTTTTTTGTCCTGAATCCAAAATAGCATCGGTTAATTTATAAATTTGGTCCAAGTTTATTTTTTTAATTATATATAACTTTTTTTTCTATTGGTACTTTTTAATTCAGATTTTGTAGTTTGTGTTTTTTGAAATTTTATTTTCAAATTTTTTTATTGTTCTTCATTTTTAAGCATTTGTGTTTCACATGTATGCATTTCCATCATGTATGTGGAAACTTGACTTTCCATCAATATATTATTTTAAGAAAACAGTTCTATGTTACAAGTCAAAATAAATTTTAATTTTTAAATAAAATTTTAAATAAAAATGCATTATCCTTTCTGCCGACACTTTTTAAAGTTGTAATTCAGTTTTATACACACGTTAAACTTTACTATGAAACAGTAACTGTATCAACTTTCCTGACAACAATGCAACGAAACTTTGTAATTTTATTTTTAAGACTAGAACCAGAAAGTTTTCAACTTCTAATCTTGGAAGTCAGAAAAAAAAGCAAAGCATCAAACAAAGGTAGTTTTTCTTTATCTTTTTATTTGTGCAGGATCCTCGGGGATTTTCTATTTTAGATGACCCTCTTGTATGTTTTAAGCATTTTATACTGAACGAGTTCTTTTAGTTTGTGTAAAACCTGACAAAGTGAACAAAACTTTTTTCCTTGCTTCTCATCTTTTGACTGGGTTTCACTTTTTATATATACATTCAGAGTGTTTACACGCTCGAGAAAGTGAATGATTCTTTCTGCAATAAACTGGCTTTTAAGCAAAAAAAATATTTTTTACCTTCACTTTATTCTGGTATACAAAAAGAACGATTCTTTCGAACGAAAAAAAATAATCGTTGAAAATTTGCTTTTTAAGCTGAAGGTGACTTTCTATTGTGATCTGTTAGCTGATTTGTAATCTTAAGACAACTTATATATATTATTAATAGAAAGTTTTCCGTTTCTTTTATTAATTTTTTTGGTTTTTATAATTAAGCCCTTTAAATAATATAAAGGAAACATGTTTCTTCACAATAAAATCTTTCAGTAATATTTTTTCGTTATAATATTCTCTATTGTTTCTGTAGTTTATGTATTTGTTTATTAAGCAACTCATATATTATCATATTTCATTTTCTATAAACATTTATAATATTCATTACGTAAATTCATCATGATCTAAATTTTTAAAAGAAAAAATGCATTTAAATGGACATAAATTTCAGTTTCAGATGTATAAAGAAATAAATATCTACTACATAAGAATTTGGTACAGACTTAGTGGCTTTTTACTTTATATGAATTGTTTTTCATATTTTAAGAGAACCAAGGCATTACGGATATAACTTGAGAGATGGATCTACAATATTCAAAATTAGAGATTTCTCTCTCTGTTTTAAGAACAGTCTACAATTCTCATGCTCAGTATGTGAAATTAGAGGGTGTACACTCTGTTTTAAGAACTGTCTAATTATGAACTAAGAAAGAGGGAGGATGCTTGTTTGCAGTATTGATATCAATTTGCTTCAAAACAGCAATAGTAAATCTCCGAATGATAAAAAGCGACAAGAGAAAAAGCTAAGTTGTTAAAAAGCTGTTGCCACGTTAATAAAATTCCAATCAACAAAAATGTTCTCATGCAATTTCTGCAAAAATAGTTATTTATTAAATTAGTTTAAATATTACCTTAGTTGATACCTTAATTTCTTAAAATTTTTAACCAACAATATATTAAAATGCATAAATTAATTTTAAAAGTTCTCTTTTCGATTTAAACCTAATGAGTCAAGTTGAGTAAATTCTGACAAGTGTAATGTAAATGCTATATAATGAAAACTTAGTCTTTCCAAGCTAAGAAAAACTGAATAACGTCAAACATATTTACAGAATTTAACAAAATAATTTTTGAAATATTAGCTTGTTTGAAGATGCTAATATTTTGCATACAAGACGAAATTCCTTTAAGCAAGTATCAAACTAGTGCTAGTTTAGAAGCAACGTGCTTTTAGTAGTATTCATTTACCGCAATATCTCAACATACAACTTTTAAGAGGAAGAGATGTCTCTAGTATTAAATTAAATTAAATTTTTTTTCACTCCTGAAAATGCGTCTCATGCTAGTTTTTTGTGCCCACGATTAAGTTACAATAGTGATGGTGACAAACACGTGACTGGCGGTTTTGGGTCCTGAAGCCCGAAAGATTCGCTTAATAGAGGGGTAAGACTTTGTAGCGATATCATCTATGCAAGCTAATAACAACCTCCGCATTATGGTGAACATTTTGGTGTAGTGGTTAAATTACACGGTTTCGGATCCGAAGGTCCCGGGTTCTGTCCTACCGGAAAAGTGTGCCACTTCAGCTTGTTAAATCTGTCGTGTCTGAGTCCTCATGTTGCATGGTTTGGAAGAGAGTGGAATTTCAGGTCAGGTGCTATATTCTCCACTAAATAGATTATAATGTCCACCCCCAAAAGCCAACGTTTTTGTTTCTTTGTAATATGACATGATTAAAATTCATTCTCACGCTATGTTTCTTGTTTTCGGATTCTAGTCAATTCTTCCTATGTACGACTAATTTGATTTTTTTATTCTATAAAAATCAAAGTTACTAATTTAATGCATTATCATGTAAAATGAAAAAAACTCAAAAGTTCCATTAATTTATACAATTAAGAAATAAATATAGTTCCTTAGTTAAATTTGGTACAACTATTGATTTTAAAAAGTTCAGTTAAGTTAATTTATTTTCTTTCAGTTTTAGTTTAGGAGGGAAACCCCGCCATGTAGAGGAACTCCTACACGTTAAATCTAAGGAGATTAAAATTTAATATTGTGATGTGGAGTGAAAATTTAGAGAGCAAGGCATATATTGATATATTATTCTCATTGCTTAGTCGATGCTCAAATCTACGAGCTCGCCACCAACAACTCTAATGTTGCTAAAAAATGCAAGTTAATAAAATAAAATAATCATTCAATCAACTGAGAAAGAAGAAATTAATGTCAAAAGTTTACTGTAATATATTTCGAATTATTACATTTATTTTTCTACTCGATTTTTAAGACCTTTTCTACATACTTGAAAGGTGATTCTTTAGTAAAATATTCAATTTATATCAAACGAAACAAAACACAACAACGAATATGTATTAAATGTATTTTGCTAAATTCCTGCCAAGTACACTTAACTTATTGCACTAAGCCTTTCTACATGTAATGCTTAAAGTGAAAAAAATATTATCTGATTGAGATCTGTCTTCCCATTTAAAGGAAAAGGAAAAAAAATCTGAAATTTCAAATATATGTGTATATATTTATTTAGAAAATGAGTTACTAGAGCGCTTTGAACGAATTTTTATTGGGTTCTCAGAAGAAAACCAATGCGGTGGAAAAGCCTTTGGTCCTAGATTGAAAGTGTATATAATGCGATAATCTCTCAAGACCTTCCACATATGATACAATCCCCCTACAAAATTTAACTATTAGTGAACCATGTAAACCATGCTAAAAATTAATTATACTCAAGGTTAAATAATTATTTCATTATAGACATGTGAAAAACTGCATCTATACCCGAATTACTATGGAGATAATATTCCAATTAATTATATATTTTTTTACATTTATCCATTTTTTAAAGTTGTATTTGAAAAATACTTTGATTAGAGATCTCACTTCTTAATAATTTGAATGCATATAGTAAAGAGAGAGAAAAATAACTTTACTACTTGAAGTTAGTTTTAATACATACTTTCTTCAAATTTTTTATGTAATGAAAATTAAAAGTTCGTACAATCCAAAAAATCAACTTTAAAGTAAGTTATGTCTCTCACTGTTTGTTGGTAAGTATATTTCTCTTGAATATATATTTCTTTGCATTCATAAAAACCATCTCCTAAGATTCATTGAGGAGTTCAAAAATTAACAAGCCTTGCTCTTTGGCTGCAAGCCAATGTTACAAGATGAGTATTTCAGATCCATTCAAGCATTACCAGTGTTTTTAGTGGAAGGAAGGAGAATTTCCATATCGGACTGTGGGGTTTGGTCAAAGTATGTAGCAATTATATTAAAATACAAATTAAATATGTTACTCAGTTGAGTCGAAATTGTTAATTTGTATGTATTCAAAAACTACAGTTTTTTATTTATTTTTCATCAGAACAGAAGTCAGATTTAAATAAAGATACGAAAAAAAAGAAACTCATGCCATACGATAAACTGAAAAGATAAGTATTATAAAATTTGTAATATGTTTGGACTCCGATATAACGAATAACCCCGAATCAACGATCAAAATACTGGGTAGTTTTGATGAATTCGTTAAATTGCCGTCCGAATGTATATATATTTGAACATTTTTATTCAGTTTTCAACGGGATAACTAGAAAAATAAAAACGAACAATTTTATTCTTAAATTGAGGAAACTATTCCATTTTTGTTTAAAAAAAAAGATTTAGCTTCCCAATGCTCTTTTTGGTTGAATTCCTTCATTGAACTAACGTGCAATAAAAAAGGAGTATCACTTTAACACACTCTTCAATCCCTGAAAATGCCACGTGTTTAAATTCGCCATCCCCATTTCCTCCGCAATTCCTTTAGGAACAATTGGGACCAACGAATCATTCGGTGAAGTAGCTCTCTAGATCCCCAAGGGAAATCTGTACTCTGCCAACTTGTTTACGAGTTTTGTGCAGACTTTTAACACTGCACTCTATTGTTTGAACACTTTTGCCCCCGAAAGAAATGAATGCCTTTTCATCTTAGCTTCCTTTAGAAGAGAATTGTAGCTACTAGGCTTTTTAACGATTTATTTAATGAAAATAGTTTGCCACATTAATTTAATGTCTTTATATGCGAAAAGTTTGTATATATTATATAGTTCTACATATTTTTTAAAACTTAAAACAATAAGTATTATACTTAAAATTTGCATATCCGTTTCATTATATGAATATCCGACTGCGAACATTACTAATATTTTTTTTTATTTTAGCGATGATATAATCATATTTGTGTGTGTACATAGAACTGTATAGTTTAAGTCAAGGATTCTCAAACAGTCCAGAGCACCCCTTTAGGAAGAGTGGTAACCCTAAGAGGGAAGCGCGAGCATATCGAAAAGTTGAAAATAAAAATTATTAAAAAAATTATTGATTTACTGAAAAGTAGCAAACAAAATATATTCTGACATAATAAAATAAAAAATACATATTTATACTGATATAATATACTTATAAATGTATCAGTACTACACAGTGCATTTGATAATTAATTTATCAATACTAAATTAAGAACAAGTTTAATAAATATTAGTGACACCCATGTGCTCGTCTTTCAGAATAAAGTATTAAACAAAGGAAGGTTTTATATTAAAAATTGATACTCCTTCTCTTCTATTTTTAGCTGAGAATTGAACAAGGGGCATCATATATGCACGATTTGCGCAGACGTCCGATAGGTTGCCAGATGTGATTGCTCAAATATCAACGATTACATTTCTAATGAAGTCTTTGTAAAAGAAATATATGACTGCCGAAATAAATACTTAATTTAATTAATTTGCAATTTGTTCCAATTTAAAATTAGAAAGGAAAAGTAACGTAATACTTATCCTCTTAAATAAAAGAAATGTACTTGAAATATCTATTAATTAAACATAACAATACAAAGTTTAATACTTATCTTGATAATTTGTATGGTTTATAATTAAGGTCGTATTGTGTACTTTTAGCGTCAAAGTACATTATTATTGCATTCAATACATTGTTATTATATGGGGGCGATGAAAATTACGATTTAAAATTGGAAAACCATTTTTTAAATTAAAAAATCCCTAGTTTAAGTTATGAAATATAGCAACCTTAGAGCCTTAAACTTATTCCCCGTCTGGGCACATCTGACAAACAGGAAATTCGTGCCGGTCACCGTTCAAAAAAAGTATAACAATTCTTAATATTTCATTATTTTATTGAAATCATAAGCATCATAAACAACATCCTACACTAAAAAGGTGACAAAAAGCTCAAAATAGTTACATTTTATGCGATTTTTGGCACTTCATTTTACCCACTAATTTTTCAAAGTCAGGCGTGAAAGATGATATTTCATATCTTATAGCATCTTCGAGATTGCTATCATTAAGTCGAGTTCTCATAGGTGATTTAATTGAGGTCATTGTCGAAAGCAATGATTCACATTAATATGTAGAACCGAAACAGGATTTTTCATTTGTAGCTCCCTTTTTCAAAAAGGGATAGTTTTTTATCTCCGGCTAGATTCCAAATATTTTCATTAAGTCCTCGCGATTTTAATACAATATCAGTCTGAATATTCAAAATCTCATCTGCAATTGAAGAAATTTCTGAATGTGCAACAAATGCATCACAAGGGTATTCAACAACAATAACAACTGATAGGACAAAAAAGTGACACCAATACTAGTAGTAAAAAAACAGTGTTGCAGTACAATAATTTTACGGCTTATATTTTATTTCAACAATCACATGATTAATCTCGTGGCCTCACACAAAATCGTGGTTGACCAAGATTGATATTGATATATTCCGTATATAGCGAACATTCGTGGGAGCACAAAAATAGTTTCGTGGGCACATTGGCATCTATGGGCACGGGGTTAAGATCCCATGCACTAGAGTAAGGACCGTAGATGAGAATTTAGTATTTTTAAACTATAATGAAGTGAAAGAGGCACACCTCTTGTTTTCATTTCTCGTTCTCCCACTTTAATAAATATTCCATTTGGGGACTTTGAAAACATTCATACACGCAATGTTCTTTTAAAACACAACAATAATTTCAACCTAATACTAAACTAGATACATCACCTATTACGAAGTTTTAGACATGTCACTGGTCTGTGACCATTACGTCAAATCGGAAATCTGGAGAATTTTAATTATAGTCTCAAAACCAGACATCCTAGCTCAAAACCATTTCAACTTAACCGCTAAATTAGCATTGTGAATTCTGTTCCACTCGCACAATTTACCGTATCACTTATAACCCATTTTGCTTACTTTAGACCACATCTAATCATTTCGATTTTAAAATTTCAGAATACAAACAATCATTTACACTAACTTTAAAATTTCTCTATATCTTAGCATTTATTCTGTGACAAGTTTCAGATTAATTTAAGGAAATAAATAAATATGTTAGATTATATACAAGATAAAGCTTACATAAATTACATCAACCCTTTTTTAAACTATCTTTTACATAATAAATCTAATATATTATGATAAGATAATACTTATTACATTTTATTTATTTTGCTATAAACTATAACACGTTCATAGCAAAATATATATACATGTAAAGTCCACTTTGAATTTCTACATTAATAACGAAATTTAAAAGAGTCACATTTTACGATGTTTTCATACGAGGAATGATCAGAAAAAAAGTTACAAGCCGCAGCATTTGAAAACTACAAATTGTGGAGAAATTTTGTTTTCCCAGAATGGAGACAAACGGCTCTACTCGTCATACAGCTGGTTTGCGAGTAGGTAGGGAAAGTTCCCAGGCAGTGCAGGACAATTGAAATGACAAGACGCTTAGGAAATTGGCCTCGTTTGGAAGTTAGATATTTATGAGCAAATAATGTTTTCGCATCTGACATTCACAGTGAAATCGTGGAAGCTTATGGTGAAAAAGCAAATGAGAAGAGAACATGTAGAAAAATGGTGTCACTATTTTCAATCAGGCGAACAGAATTTCAAAAACCGCAATATGTCAAACAACGGCTGGCAAAGTTCTTTAAGGTATGATTCAAAATAATCTTCTTCAAATGATTCAAAATAATCGACAGGTAACTCTGGGCAAAATCTCGTTGGAGCTGGGACTGAGCATCGGTAGCGTGTCGCATATCGTTTCTAATGTTCAGCGATATTCGAAGATAGTGTTGTGAAAACATTCATCCAAACCTGGCTTAATGGACAAGGACTTGATTTCCACCAAGATGGGTTAAACAAGTTGGTTCTGCGTTCTGATAATTGCTGAAATATACTTGGTGATTATGTTGAAATGTGGCAGACACGTATGCCTCTATATTCCCTTTTGTATTTTCTGTCTATTGTTAATAAATATTTCTTTATTCTACTTGTACCTTTTTTTTATCACCCCTTGTATGTTAGGGTCACATAGATTACCAATATATTACATTATACAGATTTTGACTATAGATCTGAGTTGAAAATTATTTTAAATTTCCAAAGCTTTTGAACTTTTTCAATTCAAATACAATATTCTTTATGAAGGAACCTGAGTTTCAACGTAGTAGAATGTAATTTAAGACCTTTTTTTAAAAAAAGGATTAACATTTTAATAATGTGTTAATTCCAATGCTTAATCTCAGATTTGCAAGCCACACAATCGCATTATCTTTAAGTCTAAGATAATTAATTGTTTTTAAAACACATTTACCCTTAAAAAATCAAGAAAAAATTTTTTTGTTTCAAAAATTTACTTTTAATTTCAAAATGTTACTACTTCTACTATTTTTGATCTTATTTTATTCTCTTTAGTAATTATCACATTCTATATCTTAAAACATTAAACTAATCCTAAGAGAGTGCTCGAGTATTTTTTAAAAATAAAAAACAATCGCCCATTATTTGAAAGACAAAAATATTCTAATTATTGAAGCATATTTTTCCTAATTGAAAATCTCTCTGAGTAATTTTATGATAATAACTAGAAAGAAAATTTATGATACATATCGGTAAAATAATTTTTACAGCTTACATGAAGTTATATCTCTCTCCTTAAACATCTCTTTCAAGAAAACCATTTTAATGATAATGGTAATATATGCAATGAGATTCATTTTAAGGTGGCATTGCTAGCAATTTTTATGCTAATTTATGTTAGAATTTTTGCAAATAACATCATTAGACATGATGATATAATTATTGCTATAGTATCTATATTATTTCTTAGTAGAAGTCTAATTTACACCTAAGAGGTGGTTTTTATGCTAAATATATAGATGGTTAAAATTAACTACAACCAACATAAGCTGAGTCCCTATATGCGGAGAGAAATATATATAATAGATCATAATTTAAACAATAACATTTTTATGCAGGGAAAAAATGATTTTACTTTTAATATTAAAGTTCCATTCTGGGCAATAATATACATATATCATTACATATAGAGTTTTTAAGTGTTTTCAGTGTAATAGTTCTTTCGTCGTTAAAGTGAAAATTAAAAGTAATATATTTTTAATATTTAATTTTAGATTGATTTAATTCACAATCTTAATCAGTAAAATTTATGATACCTATTCATAGATACCTTTATCATTTATTTGGATAATGAGTTAAATCTTTTAAATGTTTTTTTTAATATAAAAGTACATTCTTCTTTAAAAAAATTTCAATGTTTTAAAATAACTATTCTTTTCCTGTGCAAAACATCATATTTTAAAGACATTTTAAAAGCACTTAATTTTTACAGCAAATCGTTTTATTAAAATTGTGTATGATTATTTTCTAATTTTTCTGTCCAGTAATATTGGTTAAATAAAGAGGAAAGCTGTTGACTGAAAACATGAAGAACCATTAAAATTTTCTTTTTTTTTTGCTCTTACAATTCATTTCACTCTTTATTAATATATTTATATAATTCAGATAGAAATTGATTATTAGATGGTCTTGGAGGCGCAGGATCCTTATATATATATATATATATAGCATGAAAGGAAAATCGATTAACACGTAAAGATTTCCTTTCTGGAAATGAAAAAAAATACAAAAAGAGGGTCGAGATTTGTGAAATGAAGGAGAGATGGTTTCACATGTTTCGTATAAATCCAAAAAGCTTGTGACATGAGCCAATTTTGTTTATATAAGCTACTTAACCCCCCACCTAACTACAAATACCACAAAAATAGATCTCCTTTCATCAGTTGGCTTTGGAATTCGGTCGGAGTATGAGTAAAAATCAGTAAAATCGGTTCGAGTGTTTTTATTATTTTTTTATTTTTTTCTAATGTAGAAGAATTTTTTACGAGTACAACGGCAAACAGATTATTGGGAAAAGGAACTGCTATTCTCTTGAAATGAAGATGAAGCTACTTAATAGTGTTGATAAAAACAGAAGACGAAAACGGAAATCTGTAAAGACTTTGGCAATTATAAATTTTGTATTAAATTTCGTAAAGTTCTTGTGAATGTTTTTGTGTCCTTGCTTTTGAAGAAATACATTACATATACATATCTATGTAAATAAAATTAACACGAAAAATATTTCAGTTACCTCAGTTTCGTATTAAGCGATTTTCACTGAATGCAAAGTGAAAGACTTTGCATTCAGTAAAAATCGTCTTATTTTCCTATTTGTAGTTTCTTTTAATATTGCAATACATTTTTTGAAACCCCGAATTCATGATTGCCTTAGTTCAAAATTTATGCAATATCTTTTCTCATTTCGATAAATTTCTACCCCCCCCCCTTCCACTGCAAATTACTTTTTAAAAACACATTTGTGATTTTAATCTGAAATTTAAAAGAAACCCATATACACAAGAGTATGGCATATTTTAAGTCCTGCTGACTATTCGAAAATATTGTTAAGAACTCTTAGGGGTGTTAACCGTCTCGGGGGGGGGATGAAAATACAAACAATTTTCAAATAGATATAATCTTCTACACATTATTCATAAAGAAATAAGGTTTCAAAAAAGTACAAAATGTTTAAAATATGAATCATAATTTAAATATTATATGCATATGAAATTCAGAAAGATTTCTGTAATAAATATTAATTAAATTTTATGTTGCCCATGCTATTTTCAAAAACAGTAGCCTTTGATGTATAAAACTTTATGGAATTATAAAATGTTCCATACTTTTTAAACCCTACCTAATTTTAGTATTATATATCCTTTGTGTTTCAAAATATTTGAAAAATATTGAAATTTGAAAAAAAGTTTTTAAAAATGTATTTTTTTATTTTTAAAAAATATTTTTAAAAAATTTATAATTCTATTTATATAAAAATTAGATATAGTGTAATGTAGATAGATATATATATATATATAGCAGTAAATAATTCAAAAGAAGACTAATAAATCCCAAGCATCCTAAGATCAGACCGGAAGAACCAAGAACATGGAACCATGACAAACCATATATATATATATATATATATATATATATACATACATAAGGATATATTTTGCTTTATAAATCAACCTATTGGTAGTAATTAAAGCTACTATTTTAGAAAATATGATGCGTAACGTAATACTTAATATTTCTTACGAAAATGTTTCCTATTTTCACATGCTTATAATTTTTTAAATTATGATTATACTTATATATCATGTTACACTTTTTTAAAGCCTTATTCCTTTATAAATAATGTGTAAAAGATTCGAATTATTTAATTTTAATCTCAAGGAATTATATATATTTGAGAATTTTTTGTATTTTTAGCCCCCGAGACGAAGTTAACACCCCTGAGGTCCCTTAAATGTGCTTTAAAAATTTTAAATCCGCAAATAAGTTATTAAAAAAAACGACATAACTATTTTTAAAAAGTAGTGTTAAATTTTTAATTCCGGAAAACCTTCTTTGTATTTTTTTTCTATTTTAGATTTGATGTATTGAATTAAAATGAATGCACGAGTGTAGATAGATTGAAAAGAAAAAAGGTACTTCATAGGGTTAATTTTTTCTTTAATAAACACGCACTAAATAACCGGTAAATGGGGGGAAACGTGTACTACCTTATAAGTATCTCTCCTATTTTTTAACATTTCAAAGTCCTTTTCATTTACGTTCTCTATTTTTAGAAGTTAACTGATTTTTTGTTACAAATTACTTTCGAGACATGACTTCTTGCACAGGTACATTTCAAAGACGAAAACTATATATACCAACATTCCTTTAAGAACATCATACATCCAGCGAACCTAAATTGCGTCGTTTTCGAAAGAAAGAGATCCTATCACTCTGATCTGTAATTTATCGAAAATGACAGACATTTAACCTCTAACCCCATCATCATACGTCCTGAAAGGAATAAATGTCTGCTGATTTCTTTTTCTCGATAAAAATGAGACAAGTATTCACTTTGTAACAACCAACAACTGCAAGTGAATGCTCCTGACCCAAATAGACCGAATTCCGTTTCGTACGCGCAGTGAGAAAGATAAAATACCGTAACATTTTAGCACTTCTTCTATAAAACATAAAAGCACTGCTGTAAATTCTTTATTGAGATATTTTTTTTTAAATAATGAAGGACTAGTGAAATAAGTAATTATAGTGTATAGTCCTGTGACTAAATATGAATGAAATTTTTTTTTTTTTTTGCTTTGGGATAGATTTCTATTATTATAATTTGTGGAGCATGCGCTTTTTGCCAACATGGCATATATTCAATATTCCATTTTCTTCAGTAACATCTGTAAGATTTTTAGTGCAAAGTAACTAAGTAACTTAGTTGGTCTGTCTCTGGTCTTGTACGCTTAAGTTTACAGGATCAAACCCAGTCCAAATCGGTGCATTTTCATGATGCAAAATATTTACAGCGTCCACATCATTTGATTATACGGCATGTTAAAGATCCATATAGTGCCTTTGTGGATTGGGGGCTCTAGGCAAAATTAAATTCGTTGTGCAAGTTTGCATCGTCAGAGCTCAGGTCCCCCCCCCCGGGAAGAAAACTGATTGTCGTGATTAATATCCATATACATAGTGCCGCACTAAAACGCGATACCGGATCCCATGGAATGAATAAATGATAAAACACTATAAAGCCACTGGATGACTTATGGTGGCGGATTTCGCAATTTTGAACCATAGTCAAGTGACGAGGATGACACCTGAGCTGTCACCCCCTCTCCTAACTTCCACACCTACAGGAGCACGTTTGAGTCTAGACAGATTTATCGTGCATCACCCCCTCCCTACACGACGGGTCTTCAGAGCGGTACTAGTCTTGATCTCATGACACGCCGGCCACGAGGTCGTTCCCTTGATCTTTAGGCTACCACGGCCACCAGCCTTCGGATAATGAACTAGATTTACAATGGTAATTACTAAAATTTGCAGCCCCATTAAGAAAAAACAAAGTAAGGGAAATAAATGCGGAAAATTTTGTAAATAAATGTGCATATATTTTTGTTCCCTTAGTATGTGACTTTGGAAACAAATTTAGTATTTTTAGCGTGATTCTTCTAGTATTATATTAGTTGTGTTTAGTACTTATGATATCTCACGTTTACTCTATTTTCATTTTCTTGCCGCTCAGTACATTAGAAAAATACAGGGGTAGCCTTAAAATTTATTTAACCCTTTAAACTTTTTTTTCTAAAGCTAAAACTTTACTCTGATGCACTGTAGTTACCTCACTTTTGACCTTTCTTTTATTTCTATGAATCGTTTCAATTTATTATATTGACAACAATTTAGTACATAATTACACACACAAACATGTATAGACATTTATACGTATTGGTGTGTTTGTCCGCAAATATTTTTCAATTCGACTTCCATTCAATTGATTCGACTTCAATTGATTGAATTGACTTCGACTCAATCAGATAATATTTTTCACTATAGACATTACATGTAGAATGTTTTAGTACAATAAGTTAAGTGTACTTGGCAGGAAGTTAGCAAAATACTTCGAATGCGTATTCGTTGTTGTGTTGTGGCCACGGTAGCCAAGTGGTCAGGGTATTGGATCATGACAAGCGTGCCATGAGTTCGATTCCAGTACTACTAAAGACCCGCCGTGTAGAGGAGTGATGCCCTTTAAATCTGTCGAGAGCTCAAACGTCCTCCCGTTGGTGTGGTGTGGTAGTTAGGAGAGGGGGATGCCAGCTCAGGTGTCGTCCGTGTCACTTGAACATGGTTCAAAATTATGCGGTCCGTCGCCAAAAGCCCTCGTGTAGATAGAACAGTGTAACGATAATATTCACTCACTCACTCCATTCCTACACATAAATATAAAACGCTATTTTAAATCATTTTTTTTTCATTGCGTGTTTTAGATATATTGTTTATAAAGAGACAGATGAAATGCTTATCTATGTAATTCACAAGTTTCAAGCGGGTATAGAAAATAGAGCAAGAAGAAATGTGGTTTCAGAATTTAGAATTTCAGTCACAACAAAATAAATTTTCCTGATGGTAATTATTACGGAAATTTAACTTCTTCACTTAAATCCCTCAATTTCCCTAAAAGTTATAAACGCGGAAAATAGGAAAACTTGCAAAACAATGCACAGAGAAAAAATATATATTTGCAAACACAATTCAAGCCATGACTCTACAGAATGATTTTTACGGAAAAGTGGAAATTTCTTTGAATGAAATTGTACGTGACGTGGAACTGAAGAGTCCGATCTTCTCTAAAAAAGGTTTGGAAATATTATTTTGGAACGTGATTGGCATGCACAATAAGCCTAAATAAGATTCGGCTTCTTGCCAAAAGGTGGCGCTGGATGGATATTGACGTCATTCCAAAGAAAAGAATAATTTGTTTGTTCTCTTATTTATTTTTTTTACCTTCTTTCTACTATATGCAGGTGAATGAAAGATGCATACTAAAGTTCGAATAGAAATAAAGAAACGAAAGAAGAAGAATCTGGAGTTATTGGTGTGATTTGGTGAGTAATGTGTGGTTCGACGGCAACCACGAAATCAATTCTCTGTATGTTTGCGGTAGAATCTTCAGAATATATATCATACACAAGAAAGTGATTTTTTAACCCTTTATTCTTAAGCCGCTAGAGAAGAAAAGAAATAGATTTGGTCTGAAATTCGGGGAAGTCATCATATATATCTCCCTAAGCTATTCAACCTTGCTACAGTGCTACATAATACAATGTTACGGATAGAAGCGAAATATAGAAGAAAGCTCTTGTAACAAGTCAAAAGTAGTTTATTTTAAGTGAAGCCAGAAAATAAATTTCAATAAAATGATGTATTGTAGAATTGTGCATTAATTTCATAAAATTTACAAACAAGAAATGTGTTTTTAATTATAGAATACTTTTTTTATTTTGTTTGAATGAAAGGTTTTTAATGTTTCTTGAGATTATATTATATACCTATACATTAACACCCTTTTACAAGCTTCACTTATATGTAACAGAATCTTTGAACTCAATTTTTACCCACTTTAAATGGTTAGATAAATTCGAAATTTTGATCAGTTGTCCAGGACCGAAGACAATCAATAATTTAATAATTTTGTTCCATTGTTGTGAACAGGATCATCAGGATTCAGGATTTCCCATTTTTAGTTCCCATCCCGCATCTGGTGACTCATTTCAGATCACATTTCCAGATTTGGCGACTGAAAGATTAAGTTACAACTTAGTAACTATAAAAGGTTGTTTTTAAGTTTTTTTTTTAAACTTTAGTTTTTACACAGACATAGCCTTGTAAGTTTATAATAATTTCCTAGATGTTTCGATATAGAACCTTCATTTAAAGGGGTTGGTGCATATTGAACCGGTCGTAGCTCAAATCCCATGCGTAGAGGTAGTGTAGAAGTTAAGAGGATTGCCATTCTCGTCACCTGACCATGATTAAAAAATATTGTGCATCACTAATATCCATCTAGTAACTCCTGAGTGCAATGTTAATAAATCATTAATCCATATATATATATACATATATATACATATACATATATATATATATATATAACATTATCTTCACCTATATGCTTTACTTCTTAAAATGAGATGGTTACAACGATTCTTTTGAACTATTGACTATCTCCAAAGTGTAGTAAATTTGTTTATGTTTCAAACTTATTCGATTATAAAGTTGATAAACTGGATTGATATTTGATTTCGGTGAATTTGAAATTTTGATATTATACGCCATTTAAGTAAAAAATTATAACTAATTAAAATTTAAATAGAAGTCTTAAGAGTACAAAGAGAATTTATTGTTTTACTTTTTTATACTTTCCCTATGTGATTTACAAATAGATTTACAAACTTTCATATGAAAAAAGACAAAATGCCACTTACCTTGAGGAAAAAGAAACTTTATGTAAAGCTTTCTTTTGTATTTTCGAAAAATACAAAAAAAAGCAAATAATTAATAATAACAAACATTTCGGATTACAAAAGATATTTTTATCAAAAAAATATTTAGCTATCCTTTAAAAGTACTTTAAAATGAAAATAAAATAACTTTAACTTCTAAGCCATTTATAATACCTAGACTTTTGATTTGTAATAGTTGAATAAAAGAGCATCCTTTTTTCACAATTGTAAGTTGATTAATGATGTTTAAAAACAAAGTTACACATACGGTTAGAAATTTTTATTTTCCAGTTTATTCCATAAATAATCTATTGTTACATGCATATTAAACCAGTACAAGCAATCGTTTAAAAAATCCATAATTTTTTTATCAATTATATCATTTAGATATTAATACACACCAAACACACATCAATGTATAAAATATTATGAAAATTATTTCAGTGAATTTTCAGAATTCCTGTTGTGTACAGAGTCTTCATAGGAAAGCTCCTTTACCTTGAAAATACTTACGAATGAAGAGAACTGTAGATATGCAAATGAAAGTACGGTATAGTAAAGCAACTACAGCCAACCTAATGCAAACGACAATAGCACTCCTAGTGGCAAAAATTGGAAGATATATATTACAAACTGAAAACAAAAAGAGATGGAGCAAAATGTCCAATTAGAAAATTTTCGAACATTACTTAATCAGTACCAAACGATATTTGGTTCTGACGAATAGGATACATTGCAGCCTGTACACCCAAAAATGTTCTAAATGAATGTACTCTATTTTGTTGAACGAAATTCCATGTTGTTTGAACGAAATAGCCATAGGTATGATGAATTACACACTATTTAAAACATAAAATACATACTTATTTCAGTACAATTTGATAACATCATACAAATATAAAAAAAGCCCAAATTCAAATTTTACACAGCGATATCAAGTTTATGTAGAGTATGTTCGACAAATTTCCCGTTGCTCACGGTACAAATTTTTATTCATGAGAGTAAATCAGCAAGTACATTTTTTAGCATAGAAGGTATCACACTATTGTGAGTATCTGCAGAACTGCATAAACCTGATTTTATATTAACACGCTTTTATAAGTTTCACTTGTTTATATGCAACCTCACTGAAAGAAATCCAACAGAGTGAGGGTACAATGATCATAGAGGATATTCAATATTTCCACCATACCCAATCATTTGTTACCCAAAGCGATCTTTGAGAAATCTTCAGACTGCCGCTGTGTAGTGTTCAGGGGAACCTATAGTTTGGAACGACAAGGTCCGTGATGTGGACAAGGAATAGCGTTTACAAAGTCAGATATGATATCTTGTAATAATTGAAGGTACCTCTATATGTTTAATGCGCCTTCATAGAACCCGGGTCTCAGTAAGCAATTCTTCAAGATACCCCGCTTCACGTTAATTGACCAGCGTATTTGGTGTCAGGTGGTAAATCCCCAGAAGGATTTTTCTTTGTTCAGTAGTAAACATTGTGTCGGTTTAAAAATCGGTACGTTGTAGTAATGCCAAATACATGTATATGTGTATTAGGTCGAGCGTAGTCGCTTTGCTATATCGTGACCTCATTTGCACCCTATATATATTTTAAAATAAGCTTATTTTAAAAAGAGAATTACTCTTTCACAGAAATAATTTTAATTTATTAATGTACAGACATTAAAGTGTTTAAACTTTTGTACATGGCATTTTATCCGAAATCGGTATTGCTTTGAATGTTGCATTACAATTCCCGGAATGAGTAGCGGAAAAATTTTAAATACTTCATATTCATTAGGAGACAACTTAAACCGAAAGTTATAATTTTGAAAAATTAAACTGTTAAGTTTTAACATTCTGTACAGAGCAGTAAAAACATTTATAACGGAATTCATCTATATGAAAAAATAGTAACGTAGAATTCGTTATGAAATATTCGGAAATTAGATTTAGCATTAAAAATAGTATTTTCTTACTAAAAAAAAATCCATGTGTTAAAGCTGACTTACTTATTTTATAGCACAAGCTAAGACTGTAAAAATAAATAGATGATAAAAATGCTACAAAAAATAATTAATAATAATTGGAAAAAATGTTTTTTTTTATTTTGCACAGAAATGCATCCCATTATTGTTATATATAAAGTGTTTGTCGTAGATATGAGAATCATAGTCACAAAATCATATATATATTTCTGTTATAAACTAAGATTCATATAATCGTGTTAACGTAAGGTTTATACTAATACAAATATGTTAAATTGTTTCATCAAGCTTGGTTATATATTGCTTATTTTACTAATACTCGTTCATTTAAAGTCAATTAAAGTAAAGTCAGTAAAGTAACTCTATTTTGCATCTGTTGCACAATAGTTAATTATAAGTATCTAATTTTCTAATATAAAATTAAGCGTGAGAGAAAGCCTATAAACCATACAATATCTGTAATAAAACTAATAGATTCCAGCAATTCTCTTGGTAACATGTTGTAACATTCTATGTTTCCTTCCTTCACACACACAAAATATTTACTTAAATAATAACTTCACTAACCTAATAACTAAACTAACCTAATTATAATATTGTAAGCAAACCTGATTTCCTGCAAACTACAAATCTAATTAACATTATATACCACAAACTGGCGAAATATTCACTTTAACAATGAGGAACTGATACCATCATGAACCATTTTGCCAAGCTGGAGAATTAAAGCTTAAGACTAGTTCATCCATTTGGAACAGAATCCCAAAGCAAAGCTCCCTTTATTGTGCATCATTGGTCCAGCAAACGTTCAGTGCTCGACCCAAACACACTTCAAATTCCACCCCTCTCCCCTTATCTCGTAAAACTGTCCAACTCCAATAAATTCGGACAGTGGATCTTCATATTCCCATGACTAGGGATTCACTAGAGGGAGGATTCCGCGGTCGAAAACGGAATAGATCTACTCTAAAATGCTTAGGATTACTTGGGCATTCCAGATTTTGGGTTTATGTCAGTATCTCCGGATTGCTTTCCACGCCCAGAGAATTGCTCATTGGACGGCATAGTGACGTAAGTCAGTGTTTTCATGTCTGATGTAATGTCAATGTATAGATTGGAGTTGGTTCGATTTAATTAATGTAATTTGAAATTGTTACAGGAAATGTCATAATTAAGGGGATCATTGCTACAAGTAACATATATATTTCATGGCAAGATCGTCAGATCCTATTATTTAAGCATTTTCCCTTTATGATTATCTCTCTTTCACTACCCCCCTGTTATATTTATAATAAATATATTATTAATATTTTTATTGAGATTCAAAACATGCATGTGTTCATTACCCGTTTATATTAATGTATAGTTGTCTGCTTTAACTTAATAATTCAGCTTATCTACTATAGAATAAATAATTTAAAATTTCATTTACTGCAATATTAATTCTTCTATTATTAAGTTTCCCCTTTAAAATTGCATTTTTATTATTCACACAAGTATCAGAACATTTAAGTTCACGGGCATAATTTAAATTTTTAATTTTTTAGAATATCGCTTCGTCCGTATTTTCTTTTCCTTTCTAGATTCTTTTTCATAATGTATCTTATAATATAATATTATATTTAGTTAAGTTTATGAATAATTTTTTGGTAATTTCTTGAATTTATGTTTGCTTCTAAAAAATATATTTTTGCTACTGATCTCATTTAAACAATGACCAATCTTTTTAGTTTAATTGATTAATATATTGATGTTTGATTACACGTGCAGATTCTAAGCTTTAATCTTTTTCTCAACCATGGTTTATATTGCATAGTTATATGTATATATATATATAACTTTATTCAGAAGTGGACGTTTGGGATCTTCTGAATCACACTTAACTCTGTTTACAACCTAAGTCGGTGAGAGCTTTAGAAAACATAATAGTTTTATATTTCAGTTAATGTATATTGTTTCTTAATCTTGATTTCAAAATTTCGATTTCTTTGTTATGTAGGATATTTAATTTAGATATATATATATATATATATATATATATATATATACATACATATACATATATATATACATATATATAACATATAATATATATATAAATATAATATATATATATATATATATATATATATATATATATATTATTATGTACAATATCTCGACTAATAAGGCTACCTCGACTTTCACGAATCCAGAATAACGCAATTTTCAAATTTGTACATTCGTCTTTAGTTTGAGAGCTACACAACTCAATTACTCACTTCAGTTTAGCTAATATACATGCTCGGACGTATCGCGTGGAGTCGCTGCTTAGTCATTATTATTTATTTTATGTTATTCTTTTCTTTTCCCGGAGTGTGTGTTTATTATTACATGTTGTAATTAGTATGCAATTGATGAACTCATAGAAAGTGAACTGAATCTTTAGGCACAGTTCAATCAGACGATCGAATGACGGTTAGGAATTTGATAGAAGGCCTCAGAAAGTTTAATTAAAAAAGTATTAAAATGTTAGAAAATATAGACTCCAACGAAAAGAATATTTTCTCATCAAAAGAAGAAATAAAAACATTATTAATATCTTACGAGAAAATCTTTGAGCGGTCAGACTACTTTGTTAGATTTCATGAAACATTTTACATCAAAATAATTGGTTTATAATTTTGTATGTGTTTTATCTAAGATTTTACTAAACATTTTTTCTCTAAATTAAAAAAAAAAGTCTGGCCCCAACTAAAAATAATTTATATGCAAACTTCTATCCCTACTTAAGCGAATTCGACTTTCGAGACTAACACTCAGTCCCACCTACCACGTACGTTCGGGGTACTAGTGTATACATGTTACAAGATGTACATAAAGTACAAATTATAAATAATTTAGTTTTAATTATTAATAATATTATAATATTTTTATTCCAATAAATGTCGTGTGTTATAATCACTTATTTATAAATAATCATAAAATATTAAACACAATAAGCTAGATAAAAACAATTAGTGTAAGAAACTGAAATTCCCACGCACAAACAAATTAGTTTAATGGTTTGTAGGAAACGCGCACGTGAATAAATGTAAGAAAAGGACAAAATAACCGATAAATATATCACTAGTATTAAAGAAAAAATAATAATTATTAATGTTAATACTTTATTCCCGATACAATTTGGTATTTAAAGACTGATATTTTTCATATTAAAACTAGTGCTTTTTTATGTTAAAAGAATTACTAGAACGCGTTTCAAATAACTAAATTAGTTAATTGACTTTTTGTCCAGTTTCTCTCTTTCCGCATTTCTGAACAGATAATTTACAGAGAAACACAAAACTATTTTGGACTACTTTAGAATATTTTCAAATGAAGTAAACTATCATAACACAAAATGTTTGATTAAATAACCTAGATTAACGATATCCGTAAATAAAGTAGAAGAACCTGGACGTAAAATGTTTAAAATATCACATATCGTAGTAGAATATGCGGATTCTTCAATTACGAGAATGTACAAACCATACATTTTGAAACTGTTCAAAGTATAGTTTGAACTTTTCAAAAAATAGGTTTATAATTCCAGGAAATTTTTATACGTTATGGCTTAACATTGAAAAATAAATTCATTTTAAATAAGTTATTTGCTTCAAAAGTTTATTAAAATTCAAACTCAGGATTTCGAAATCCACTATAATTTATTTTTTGTGTAGAATTTTTTCGGATAAAAAATGGTTGAAAATCAATCTTAATTACATTTCTAAGCCATTATGTATTTAATATTCATTAATGTGAAACATTTATGTGCTTCTTTCTAGTTTTAATACTGCATCTAGCATGTTACTATTTTTAAAACGTTTTGATTATAATCATATTTTAAATCCGTATTAATGCCCTCGTTGTGACATTTAAGCCAGATTCTCTTATATACATAGGTATATTGATGCCTTAACAATTTTTCAAAAAATACAATGTATATTCTTTTGTAATTACTTTTTATTCTATTGAATTAAGCCTTATTAAAAATAACAATAACATATTTACTGTAGATTATCCTTATACAACTTTTCATGTTGTGGATAATATATAAAATAATATATTTTGATATAATATAGGGGCATTAATATCAATAATTTTTTCTGGAGCACAGAAATAATTTTCAATATGTTTATAGTAATACTATTTTATTACTTACAGTATAAATATTATATAGTTACAAAATACAGTGGTAATACTATTAATGTTACAAAATTTATATGTTACTGTTTAGATCACGAATATGTGATGGATTTTTTGTGTGTATATATTTGTAATGATTTTAACGTCATTGATTTAGTATATTTTCTTTTATATTTTAATGTTATTGATTTGGTATATATTTTTAAACTAACTGCATCCAAAAGTTACTACTAATTATTCTATTTCAAAAAAAGATGGCACAATCAGTCAACTTATTCGTTATTTTTCGATAAAAGAAACCCACTTCTCTTTCTTACAAAACAGTTTTAAATTTTTTAATTACTTTAATTGTTCTTAAGTAGAGTTTGCAGCCAGTTTTTTTTTCAGGTTCGTGTGAACAATAATGTGTTTAAACACTTTCCTGCTGTGGTCGCTTTGTTCATGATTTTTCACTAGTAAATCGGTGTACTAATTAAGCTGTTTTATGTTATTAATGTTCATATTTTTAAAATTAATTTTAGCTTTTTAAAAGTAATTACGTACTTCTAAATATTTCACTGTTGTGTATACTACAGTATTATAGAGTTTTATATTATTAGAAACTATTTACAGTATTTACTGAAGAACTTCAAAATGTATTTTTTCTTCTTAACCCAGCTCATTAATGCAAGCAAATAAATGAAATATTGTGTATGTGTATTTTATGCATATGCACATAAAGTATATATATATATAATGATTCCATCTAGTATCATTTTAAATAACTTTTTAATTCTTCAGTTCAGGACTAAC
The DNA here is from genome assembly GCA_019973975.1 of Trichonephila clavata. NCBI lineage: Eukaryota > Metazoa > Arthropoda > Arachnida > Araneae > Nephilidae > Trichonephila > Trichonephila clavata. The sequence goes on along the minus strand of BMAO01026384.1, from coordinate 3,746 downwards.
GTGTTAAACTTAATCGTAATCTAAAAATAGTATTGCATCAGAAAACTCACTCCCGCCCATTTCCAACCAACCACGGTTCCCGTTAGAAAGGATTTGAAGACCTTCACCGCCAGTATATAAACAGAGAGCGCTTTGTGCTCTATGTCTCTTTGTCTTCTTGTTTTTTTGTCTGTCTTCAATATGTGTAACTGGCTACAACTTGGTTTATGTTTTGTGCCCGTTTCTTGTTGTGTTCGACCGCTATATATATGTTAAATGTTCAATAAACCATATTTACAATTTCAAAGGACTGCCTCATCAATGTCATCAATAATAAAACATCAATAACTTAAAAATAATCTTAATAAGAAATCCTTCCACTATTCACGTCTTTACATATATATATATATATAAACAAACAAACTATATTTATATGTTTATTTTTATTCATTTGTTTATTGTCGGTTAGTTGATTATTACTTTACACTCATTATTTTATGGTTGTCAAGTCTTCGGATTCTGTTGTAAGTATACGTTTATGCATTACTTCCGTAAAACTACAATATTTTTCAAATTTCCACTTGATTAGTTTCTGATTTATTAAATTTGAAGTGTTATGTTTTGCATTATTTAGGTTTTTGGATGTCTTAGTATTACCAGATATCAAGCAATAAATATTTTTGTAGCATGGAAGTAATTAACTCTGTTTATATAATCGCTCCTCACCCTAAAATTGCATTTTGACGTGCGAAGGTTCATTCTTCTTTTCGTTTCATTTGACTCTACTTTATTTTGTATATTTTCTTTTTGTTACTTCTATGATTTTTTAACTAATTCTTCACTCACGCACAATCATATATAAACGTTAAGCAAAGTTAAGCAACAAATATTTTTGTGGATTTTTTCAAATACTGAAGAAGCATTTTATTGAGACTGGTTGAAAGATGCTTTTTTCTAACTCAAGAAAAAAGTATAACACACAAAAGCAAGCATAAGAAAGCAAATAGGCTTTCGAAAAATGCTAGTCAAAATTAATGTTTCTCTTTTATTTAACGTACTCGTATATAAATAAGAAAACTGATCTCTGTTACTTCGAACACTACACAGTAAGCTTTAGTTTGTTAAAATCATTTTTGAAATATTCGCAGACACGTATTGGCACAAGGATAACATCTTGATGATAGAACTCAATTGAGAGATTGGAATCAGACCAATTTTTAGAGGATCTAGCAAGAATATTCACACATCTCAAAATGTGATTTTCAAATTATGGAACCAGTTCAAAGGGATGGAACACTTAGATAAAGTATTACAGGAATCCTAAGAGTCACTACGAGCTAGGATGATCTCTATTTCGCTTTAAGGTCAGAATGCAATAAAAAGTATTACTATTCAACACGTAAAAGATCTTTTCACTTTTGTTGGTACTCTTTGTCGAAGACTTAATGAGCCAGGGCTTTATACCAGGCATTAATTGTCTACATTCGGTCCACATATGTCACAGGAGAGTTGGCCTGATATGAAAGAGTTCCTTGGACATGGGAGGAGAACCTATGTTTTCTTTAATTATGTGTCGAAATTCAATCTGAATACTATTTCTAAACATGCGCCCTTGCAGAGAGATTGAGGAACTCGGAACCATCCTTTCAAAATCATAGAAATGGACAGCTATGAAGGTGGTTTTGTGATATTTCTAGAAGGCGTGATTTAGGATGGGTCCTTAAAACATATCTTTTAGGAAGGACTTTCACTGTCTTGGGGTATTGGTATAAAATCTTAGTATCTTATGTGTAACCTTTCTGTGGGAGTCCAATTCATTATCATGGATGATAATGGTAGTCTACACATGGCTGGATCAGTCGATGAACATATAAAAACTGAGGACTATCGAATAAAGATGGGGTTACTCAGATCTTAGGATCTGAATCCCATTAAAAATACCTGAAGCCCTCTTAAAAGATCAAATTCCTCTCTCCAGTTCTCAGAACATCTTCCAATGGAAGAAGTGTCACAAAGATGAAGTACGCTTTTATGTTTCAAGATCTCGTGAGCAGCTCTTAAGCCACACGAGAGCTGCACTGCTGTCAGGGGCAATGATATCCCGTAATAATCCTACAAGAATTGCAATCTTGTTACATTTTTTGGATCATGCTTTCTTACCATTCATTTCTTATTAACAAACTTTAAATAATGATTATACTCGTAGATGTTTTTATAACAAATTTTAGTAGAATTGGTTCAGTAGTTTATGAAATATCAACGAAAATGTGATTATTACTTAAATGTGCACACTAGATTATGTTTCGTATTAAAAAATAATCAAGAAAGAAATCACATAAATAACTGACGCATATCTGAACAGAACGTAAGATAATTCTTCCTGCATAAAAAGAAAAAATGCATTCAACGGCAGTAATTACATGAAATTTTAATATGGATGATCTGCGCTAATAAACAGCAGCAGTCAGCTGATTGCTTTTAGTAATTATGAGCTGTGTAAAGCAATAAAATAATTTAAAGAAAAAGCGATATTTTATAAATTAATAAGGAAAAATGATGTATAAGATTTTTTTCTAATTTTCATGTCATTATTTTTTTTTTAATTTTATTTCCTATCACTACACTTTGCAAATCAAATTTGAATAAAATAGTTTTTATGAAATTTTAAATAAACAATTAATATTCATGAAAATTATTTTGGTACACAGCAATTAATTTAAAAAACATTTTATTGTATTTAAGAAACATCCCTTCCGCTTATTCCGTGTGCATTATATACAAATAACTTATAGGTTACTTTGCTGAATTGCATTCACCATAAAGCAGGAATTGAATCAAATTCTAACAAATATAACAAATGAAAAGATACGCAATATTCTTATTAAGGAGTTAGTATAAACGGATAAGCCCAAAGTACAATATTAAATTACGATGGACAATGAGTTCGGAATACCCGTTAAAGCATTTGATTATCCGAATGACTATGTGTAATTCTACCCATTATATCGAAATAGGAGATTCAGTTCATGTTTGAAACATACTAAGATTTTAATTTCATTTTAAGTGGTTAATTATACGAGGTCAATTTTTGAACTTAGTGCTTTAATTAAAATGTAAAGCAGTTTAATGAGAAAAGCGAGACGGTTATCTAGTTTCATTTCTCACTAATTTAATTAATCACTACGAAACGAAATGAATTTGTATTAATCAATTTAATGAGTTTCTAAACTTGTAATTCGTAAACACACCACGCACGTAATTTTTAAGATTTAGAAGAAAGAGGGATTTATTAATCTGTTATGGCGCTATTAATAATAGTTGTCTGATTTTTGAGGTTTAGATAAGGAATTGTAAATTAAAATACAATGTTTATTAACTAAGGGAAGTATTTAAAAAAGAAAAAAAATCTGTTAGTATGAAAATTAATAAAATCTGCGTTAAATTAAAAACAATAACTAAATAGAAGTAAGTAAATCTGTTCCTTTACCTCACTTTCACTTTATGTATATCAATAACGAAATATTTTAGTGAAAACTGCTTTATATAATTTTCCCTTGTTGAGAAATTTTCAAAAAACAAAACATGATTTATTAAAATAAAAAAAAAGTAAATTTCGATTTGCCTAAATTGTTCCTAATTAAGAAAAACACAATGAATAAGTGGATAATATAGATTCTGCCTGTAAAAATTCTACTTTTAACTTATATTTGAATTTATAGTTAGCCTTTGATACAATCTTACAGACATTGTTTAAAGTGGATTAAATT
>BMAO01026383.1:0-36774 GCA_019973975.1 Trichonephila clavata | reverse complement strand
ACTTACCTTTCCCCCGCAGCGCGCGCCTAATCAGGTTTAACAACCTGTGGAAGTCATTAAATCTCCTTAAACCTAAACGTCTCTTTCATTCAACATATCCCTAGATAAACAATAGAAGAAATGTGAAGTGCCAAACGGAGCCTATTTTAAGCTTTCTTATTCAGCTAGGTAAGCTTTGTGCAATGTAAATTTCGCGGTTAATATCATATTTTTATTCATTACGCCATGGCAACATGTTTAAATCACGTTATCAGAAGCAAAACGTGAAGGAACTCGTAGTTTTGAATCTTGGTCAAGTAACGAGGATGACACCTGCGTCAGAACCATAGTTTCCAAACCTCACAAAAAAAAGAAAGAAAGAAAGAAAACTGTAACCTCCTCCTGGTTTCTAATGAAAACAGGACTCAAAACAATCAATCGGCTGAAACAACGTCGGCCATAAGCTCAGTTCTATAACCACTCGGCTTTTGTTGGCCACATAAATCGAAACATTTTTATTATTGAAGTGAAAACTTGTTTAGCGGCGTTGGGCACTTTTTGGTAGGGGAAAATCTTATGGGTTCGCGTCACCGACATGCTCTGACTAGCGCATGCGCGGTGTGCAATTCGCTTTAGACACTTTTTGGATGGGTGAGATCTTGCGCGTTCGCGTCACCGACATGCTTATAGCAGTTTTTCTGTAGCTATACAGCTGACATATATTGCTGTGTATATCTATAAGTGAAATTGAATGGATTTAGTGAAAAGTTCAATGTGTATATACTGTGCATTGTTAAAATAGTGTTTTTGTTTGATTATTATTTGAATCATTTAATTGAAGAATCATTATGCAGTACAAAAGTGAGTACTAAATAAATATACTAATATTTGTAAGATAAATAAATAACAGAAAATTATTTTAAATACTCGCATTTATTTTGGCGTTTGAAAATTTTATATTTTTTAAAAATTATTTTAAATCTTCGTATTTATAATGGCGTTTGAAATTTTTGTATTATTTCTTCTCTAATATTTAACCTCTGCAATGCATCACGCAATCCGGATTAGTATTTCACAGTGGCTTAGACGCTTTCTTACTACCGTGGTAAAACAGACATCTAGTTGTTCAATCAAATTTTATCGTGGATTTCGAAATTAAAAATTTTATGAAAATTAATAATAATTCAAGATTAATGTGTTGAAGTTTAAAATATGGTTAAAAATCAAAATTATAGTTTATTACCTTATATCATTAAAATCTTTAGTTTGAAATAATAAAAAACGGCTCCGACTTTAATTTCATTAAATATTTATTTTATTTAAAAATTTAATATTTCGAAATCATTATTTATTAATTTAAATTGTCAAAAATAAAATATATGCTCTTCTACTTTTTGCAAAATGATTATCTATAATTTTATATCATTCGATTTTATTATTAGAAATTTACGAAAAAATATTGTCAGGAATTAGGGTTATTTAAATATCCGTTTTTCATATTTGCTTAGATCCTTAACATTTTCCCCTAATTTCTGCTTTGGCAATGACTATTCACAAATACAGGGAGGTACTTATGATGCTATTGTCTACGAATACGATCGCAAACATCCTAGAGAATTAGTTACGTAGCTTTAACAAGAGTAACGAGATTCAAGGTTTATTTTGGTTACTCAAGAAAATATTAGCAGCAGCTGGAAATTTTGGATTGGTAGAACAGGAACACCTCTAAATGCTTCAGAAACAGATAAACATCATAAAAGATCAACAAGTCATCGAGAGGATCTAACGTTAGAATTGAAAAGGTTACAAAACAATACACTACAAACGGTCACCAAAACTTTTCTAGAATTCATCTCCAACAAGAAAGGATTATCGATATTTTCATTCAATTGTCAAAGTTTGCATGCGCATGGAGCTGACCTAAAAATGATGCTATCGTAAAAAAGTCAAATGTTCTGCTTTTGTCAGAAATTCGTATGAAAAACGAAGAACCACTTGATATTCCGAATTTCAACTTTGTTGTAAGTTATGAAAGACCCGAAGTTCCAGCAGCAGGCATAGCTATTTATCACAATACTCAAGATACGTCACACTTCATTACTTCACATATGACATACATAAATTCACTAGAAGCATTGGTGTTAATGTTTCTGATATAGGCGTTGCGATTCCGAGAATGGGCAATACATATTAATGGTTGCCGTTTATATTTCGCCTGGAAAATCTATGAGACAGATACAACAATTTTTATTCGAAAATTTGATGATTTATACAAAAGAAGGTTCTGAAATACTCGAAAAAGATTTGGCGAAAAATATGATAATGTACGATGATTTTAAGTGGAGACTTCAATATTAATTTGCAGATGATAAAAATTACCACTAATTGAATTTCTAAATGAAACACTTAATTTAAATATGTCCAATGATCGAAAACTCAGTACTACAAAATATAAAACGATGATCGATGCGGTTTTAACGCGATTAGATAAATTTGAACAAAATTTTCCTTTCTTACTTTAGTTACCATACGACTATTGTATTTTTTTTAGAAAAAAATGAAATTATTGAAAGTAAAAGTCTAAGTATTGTTGAAATGAATGATGACAATGATGCAAACAATTAAAATAATGTTAAAAATCAAGAACATTGAAATTTAAGTAATTACATATACTAACCATAAATAATATGATTGTATATTAATTGTTATTTTAATTGAATTATATTTATATTTTATCATGATCTTTTTGTACAGACCGTAATATATTCGAAAAAAACAAACATATAAACATGCATTTAATTGTTGCTTGGAGTGTCAATAGATATGAAAATCAGATTGATGTTGATAATTTTAATTCAAACATTATGAAATTTCAAATTTTAATACTAAAAGTTCTAAGTTTTCACTTCTATCGGCAGTCTCTATAACTGCCAATTTTTTTTATTATTATTATTATTTTGAATTGTACACATTCGAAATGGCTTTGCAGGCATCTTTTTTCTTCTGTGAGAGGAAGATGTGGAAAGAAGTAATGAAAATCAGTTATATTTGCATTCTAGTTGCTTCTTTCTCTTGCATTTCTCCTGCACCATCGAATAAATGCATAATAATTAATTCCGTAAACTGACGCATCCTCATCCTTTTATTCCCTCGATTTCTTTGGTTATAGAACATTTATGCATTCTACAGAAATATTTCGAAGTAGAGTAGAGCGATTCTCTTGTACTATCGAATGGCTTTCTTGAGGCCTGCTAATTATTACTTAACAGTCCATTTTATATTACTTTCTAAAATCTTTATAACTACCATCGCCTTATAGGTTTCTCCCAGTGAGGCTCATTACACATCTGACGGTCGCCAGATGAAATTAGGACGAGCTTGTAAAATCAAACAAAATGGAACAAAAAATATTTGTATATGAAGATTTTTATTGAAAAAAAAAACACCACGTGATATCTAGTAAGTGGCACTTTTAATACTCTCCCCTGCGAGAGGCTAAAGGTGTAGGAGGATTGAAAGGAACACTAACCATAGTTCAACAAAATAATCTAATTTATCCACAATATTAATCACCACACTAATACAATCGATCCAGACTAAGAGATGCCTCCAAATAATCACTAAGCCGACAATAAACGAGGTAAGCGAGATATGAGAAAACTGGTATACTAACCACACTTACTCAAGGCGATCACTTTGACTTCTTAGCTATTTAATTGGATTTAATCTCAGTGACAATTCATCCCTCTAAGTAATTCAATTAGCAATTACTAAATATCCGAGATTCACATTCAATTTGATTAATCTTTTGCTTCGATAGCATTCTCTAGCCTCTCTCTCTCTCTCTCCCATTAACCTGAAAACCTAAGCTTTGTATCAAAGCTTAATTTTCATGTTCACATTCTCTTCTTCGCGCGCGAAACGGGGTTTTATAATAAAATAATTTTTAAAGACCCGAAATTCGCCAAAAGGACAATTAGTAGAAGGAGCTAAAATAGAACCGTCACACACACACACACTTAGCATAGGAATTTTATCCCTTGGCGCCATTTACGAGTTATCTCTCTTTCTTGAAGGGTTTTTTTTTAAATAAAAAGTACTGTACATGCCATTACATATTATATCAGTAACTTAATATTATTACATTTTGTAAAATTTCCCGTTTTTTTTTTATGTGTAACATCTTTCCTCTCGATTGCTGGAGATTTGTGGGAGAGATTTCGTGGAAAGGGACGGAAATGCGTAACAGGAAGTTGGGGGAGCACGCGCTATTCAGTGAAGTTCTGTTTTTCCTCCTTCATTCGGGAGGGGCTCCGCCCCCATCCCCCACGGTCTAGGCCGTGGGATCTTCGTTTTTGTTTTCTCACTTTAGGATCAGAGAAGAAGCTAAGTCTTTTAGGCAGAGACGAGGTTAGATAATGACGAACGTGTTTCGATACCTGACTTCGATCGCTGCGTACAATTTAAACAACCGGGTCACAGAGCAGCTGGTGTTGCAATCTATCGCAAACAGAACAACTCACATGTTGTGGCTCGACATATGGATATTACTTATCGTCAAACAAGTGGACTGGGTATTATTAATCAAGATATTGGGGGGGGGGACATATGTGCGGCAAAATGCTTATTTGAAAATGGACAAACAGTTCATTTCTCCGAATCAAACGGTTCAAAAAATTAAAGATTTCCTGCATTTTTTACTTTTACCATATACCGAAGGTGGTTCTGCTCTTTTTTTAAAAAAAAAAAAACTATCACTCGCGCTTCCCACGATTTTGATTGGTGATTTTAAAGTTCAGTTTGCCGAGCGACTCATAGCTTTTTTTGAATGATGAACTCAAGCTCGAAATGAACACAAATCGAAATGTTTCGACAACTAACAGTGCTTCTGTTATTGACGCTATTTTTCAACGGTTTTTAAATACTTTGAAATCACAAGTATATGTGTCATATTTTAGTTATCATAAATTATCATTACCACTCTTCCCCAAATTGAACAAGTAAAATTATTTTTGATAAAAAATTGCATTATTCCTTGTGTTAATTAAATAAAATTTTCATTAAAGATATAATTATTCCATAGAAAATTATTTCCAATCATACTCGATTCATTTTTTTTTTCAGGATTTAAGTTGCTATTGCTAATTTACCACGATAACATGTCAGATGTTACACATCGTATGCGACTACTGTAAGGCTCGTTTCTTTTTTTTAAAGTAAAACCTTGGCACGCAGGGAAAAACGCTCTAAATTTGCTTGGCAGAGATTGGTTTAATACATTGTTTGATGGCGTTCAATTTTATCGACAAAAAAAACAACTCAGGTAAAAAAAAAATTGTGTTTAAGAAATAAAAAAGCTCAGTTAGTAAACCATAAAACCAAATAATTAAAAACATAATTTATCTACAATGCTTCTAGAGCAGAGTTGTTTCAATTTATTAAAAAAAATTCTGAATTATGCCAGAATGGAAACTACATTTAAATTGCTTTCATCTTGATGCTACAAAAATAATTATGTAATAATAATGTTTTATTTTTTATTTGTTGAAATAAATAGGAAAATTTGTTCTAAAATAATAATTACTATAATTTTACAATTAGCATATATTTAATATAGTAAACAAAAAGTCTTCGTGCAGCTTTAAAGTGTGACATTAATAAACAATCAATCAAATGCAATACATCAAATTTATAAATAATAATAATAAGGATGGCATTGTGTGCATCCACCTTTTTATGTATACATACGAAATATTTTTGAAACCTATCTGATCATAATTTTTCATGTGTAAATAAATACAATTAAGAGGCGACAGCGTTTGTGTGTGGTGCACATACACTAATGATCCTAATGTATCTGAATAATATGTTTCCTGCCTAACTGAAGCTGCCATTCACTTGAAATGGAAGTGAGAGCCATCAACTTTTCATTTTCATCAAAATGACTCAAAAAAACTTGAAAAACTCTACTCTATGAAATTTTTGGTAAAATTTCGCTATCCTAACCCGAGTATGAAAACCAGAAAACTACCCAAAAAAAAACTAGATTTTAGTCTAGTGAAGAATATAACATTCCATATCTGCGTACCAGTGTTACTTTTTTGACAGTGACAGAATCATTAGGAAGCTCCGCAGAAGTACGATGGGAGCGGGGAGGTAAGGTCAAATTTCAGAGATTGCTGCTAATAAAAACGAGTATTTTTATGAATAAATATCGTGGTATTTTTAACATACCTTATGTATATTTTTTTTTTATTCTGACGCATAACAATTTGTTCATTACAATAAGGGGATTACTGGTATAATCCATTTACAAGAGGATGCAATTTCGATGATAGTTATTTTTAAAGTAATTTTATTAATGTTTTTTTTTAAATTCTTGCAACTCATCAATCTATTGCCTGAATACGAGTTGAAAATCATTGCTGCAGAATTAGTTACACAGCAAATTACTGATGAAGAATCTCGTGCATTTGAACCACAATCAACTGGTTACGAATCACAGTTAATATTTTGAAAAAAAAATCCCTGGAGATTTTTAAATTATAAGAACAGAAATTTGCTTTGCATGTTGATGAAAACAATTGAATGATTAAGATAAAACTTATCATTCTCTTGTCGCAGGTCGATTACGATTAAACTGCATCAAAATTGGAATGCAATCATTAAGTCGCTTTAAAAAATTCTGCAGGTATGTGATTAAATTATTTATGAAATAATATCCATAATTTTTAATTACCATAATTAACTATCAGTTACATAAATATTTTTTTTATAATTATAGGAATTAAGATTTCAGATAATAGGCTGTATACATTTTTAAAAGTATATATTTTTTAAATCTATATTAAAGTAGAAAAATCACTAAAGATTCTCGCAATGAAATAAATATCAATCAAAATAATTTAAAAATAATTAAATTAAAATCACATTTAAGAATATTTTTATTGTATTTTATTGGAAGTTTTAGTACACAAAATTAAATTACGTGTGAAAAATGTTGATTCGCTTAAACATGCGTGTATATATTTATGGCATATAAAATATATATAAACGTAATTCTATTTCATTTCTAGGCCACGTTATTAAAAAATATGTTCTAAAAAGGATGTTTTAAATATATAACCGTAGAGAAAAACTCTTATCCTTTATTTAAAAACAAAAACAAAAAAAAAAAATCCTGACTCCTTTATTAAAAAATAAAAGTTCTATTTAAAATAAAGTTTGAATTTACTGTATATTTTTAGAGAGAGAAACACGCTAGTTCAATGAGTGAATATTAACGTCGCACTGTTCAGCTACAAGAGTGCTTTTGCCGACGGACCGCGTAATTTTGAACCTTGGTCAAGTGACGCGGATGACACCTGAGCTGCCCCCCCTCTCCTAACTACCACACCACACCAACGGGAGGACGTTTGAGCTCTCGACAGATTTAACGTGCATCGCGCCCCTACACGGCGGGTCTTCAGTGGTACTGGGCTCGAACTCATGACACGCTAGCCATGATCCGATACCTTGACCACTTGGCAACCGCGGCCTCCACGCTAGTTCAAAAGCATGAAATTGTTTATCAACATTGCCTTTGGAAGTTACGCAAGGGTTTTTGATAAGACTTCGTAATTTTGAACCTCGGTCAGGTGGAAAGAATGACACCTGAATTAGCACCCTATTTTCAAAATGTCCACCCCAGGCCAAAGAGCAAAGTAAAAGTTAAAAAAAAGAATCATGAATTTTTTTAAAAATCCTTCCTGTCATTGTTTAAAAAAGCTCTCCAAATTATATCAGCAACAAAATATTTTTACTGAAATATGAAATCTAAAAATTAATTTCTAAAAAGGCATGACCAACTCGATAGCTCATTGATAAAGAGACGAAAAAACATAGTTCGCGTTATCGCTTCTTTCATGAATGTGTTTGCATAACAATTTTTTGAAAGACTATATCCTTATACTAAACATTCTGGTATTATCTCTGATCTCTTTATCTGTTACGCGAGTAATCTTGTAATAAATTAAAACTCCTAAGTCTGATAGACGGCAACTTATCTCCGATAGAAAGTTTCGACCTTGAACCTTCCCGTCGCTTTTTCCTCCACATTTTCCCGTACGCTTCGCCGCTGCAGTTCGCTTTCGACTTTCGTAACGAAAACAAAATGGCGCAGAGCAAGCCGATCCTGTATTCTTACTTCCGCAGTTCGTGTTCGTGGCGAGTTCGCATCGCTTTAGCTTATAAAGAAATCGATTACGAATACAAAGCTGTGAATTTGCTGAAAGGGGAACAACTATCTGATGCTTTTAAAAAAGTGAATCCATGCGCTTCAGTTCCAGTGCTAGTTGATAAAGGAAACGCCATTTCTTCTTCTAATGCGATTTTAGAATACTTAGAAGAGACTGTGCCATCGCCGGCGCTTTTACCGGCTGATCCTTTCGCTAAGGCTAAAGTTCGAGAAATTGTTGACAGCATCGTCGCCAGTATTCAGCCTCTACAAAACATGAAAGTTCTACAGTATGTTAATAAAGAACTTGGTAAAGATAGTAAAGCATGGGGAAAATGTTGGGTTGAATCTGGATTCAAGTCTTTGGAACGAATCTTGGAAGAAACTCATGGTACATTTTGCGTTGGTGAAGAAATAACCTTAGCAGATGTGTGTCTGGTGCCTCAAGTCTTTAATGCCAGCAGATTCGATGTGGATATGGCTCCTTTTCCATTGATTAGCAAAATATCTTCAAGATTGAATGGATTGAGAGCGTTCAAGGACAGTCATCCGTTCGTTCAACCTGATTGTCCTGACGACCTTAAGGCTTCGAAATGATTTCCTTTCTCTGTTGAGACCAATAGATTTGCAAAACCATGATATTATAAAAACAATATTTTCATTTTCTATGCATAAAAAATTGATTCGAATTCACAATTCTTCATCTCATGTCAACCGGTACAGAATATGCTACTGATAAGGTACGAAATTTTAGAAATGTAAAAATGTTAATTTATTATTGATTAAATTTTGACATTTACATCTACTCATGAAATAAAATTTAGTTTTAAAATCAAATTGTGAAATATTTTTCTAGTTTCAAAATGTTCTGAATATTTCTATGTAAAATGCCGAAAACTTTTCATGTGTAGCATTAAATGTTATATTTGAATATTTTTTGAGATTCTATATGTGTTGTAAACATCATTTTTTATTTTTTTGTTTCAAAGATGCAGAAAAGCTTTGAATTTATATTGTGTATTGATACTGATTATTAAATTTTTTTTTACTTTGTCATGAAGTCTTTTTTTTTTTTTTACTTATAAAAAAAATTACGAATTTATTTACTGTTTCATGTTGGGTCCTACTATTCAAATAAAAAACTTAATGTATTCCAAAATATGCATTTCTTAAGCCAAAACTTTATACAAAACCATCTAAGAATTTAATGTATTTCAGTAATGGCATTGTGAATGTACATTTTAAGTATTCTTGAAATATCATAAATTAATACATTTCCAATGGTTTGAACAACATGTATATTGGTTTAAAAATGTGATTTATTCTGCATTATGTGGCGAATTGTATGCATTTGGAATTGTTAAAAAAATTTCATAGTTTATACACACAAATTTTTAATACTTAAAATTCATAAAAAAAAATTTTTTAAAGTTTCTGAATTTTTACTTTATTAATCTTTTTAATTATTATAAACTGCTAGATTTTTTTTTTGCAATAAATATGTAACAAACCTCACTCTATAACTTTAACGTTTAAATAATTAGAGAATATTGAAACATTTGGCACAAAAATGTGTAGCATTAATATTTTTAAGTAATTAGCTCAACAGCTAATATTTTGCAGTAAAAAAAAATATTTAAATATTAAGTGTTTTTTAAATTTTACCTTGAATTCTTTTATAAAGTTCTTAAATTCAGTAATTTGTATAAAAAGAATTTGTGCATGAGGTAGAAAACCATGCTCAATTGAACATATGATTGAAACGTATTAAATTAGAAGTTCGAGCAGTTGAACGTGTTTTGAGAAATTTTAAATTATTTCTACGTGCAATTACTATCAATCAAATTTCACTTTCATTGCAGTTATAGATGCTATGTGGTATTTTTTCTATACTTTACAATCTAAATTTATAGTAGATTGTTACGTCTGGCACTCCCCCTCCCCTCCCGTTAACTCTACACTGACCATTCTAAGCTGTAACCACTGAATTGCTTGAAATTTGCTAAATAATTGAACACCACTACAAGAAAAAATTATAAAATAAAATATTTCAAAATCTGCCGAAATGGATTCTGGTGAAAAATATTGCTGGAAGTTGAAAGCTTTACCGTTGATGCAATTAAAAATTGAGAGAAAAGTACTGAATTTCATTTTTAAAAGAACTGTCCCAACTTTTTACTCAAAAGAAAATGCGTTTCTTTCAGCTGTTTCGCGAAGTAAATTGTAAAGGTGTTGATCTTGAAATGATTTTAGTTTTGCTCTTTTATTTCTATAGAAACACGTGTTTTTCCATTAGCACTGTTAAATTACAGAAGAGTTTTATTTGTGTGTGTGCTGAAGATATTAAAGGATTTAATTAAAATAAACTATTGTTAGAGCTTAAGAGTGATCATACTGGAAAACGAACTTTTTCTACGGTTTTTTTAAAAGATTGTTATCAAACACACACAAAAAAACGTGTTTTAATGTACCTTTTCCTTTTTGAGCGAAAGTTTAATTGGCATCGCATTGTAAAGCAACACGAGGGCTATTGGCGATGGAACTCGTAATTTAGAACCTCGGTCACACAAGTGACAAGAACAACACTTAAGTTGACACCACCTCTCCTAAGTAACACACCACACCAATGGGAGGACATTAAGCCTTGACTGATGGTCTTTTTTTTTTTTTTTTTTTTTATAACCTGACAAAGATAACAGGAAAAACACAAAAAAAAACAACACAAACACATCCCGGACGAACATCCTGCAGCACAGCCACTGCCACATGGATGCGGTCTTTTGTATTTAAGAAAGAAAACAATACTGTTTTAGAAAAAAATTTATAACTAGTGTTCCAAACTGGGTTTTTGTTTATCGTTATTACAACACATTTTATTTTCCTCTTCCCTCATTTTAAAATACAGTAAAAAAAAAATTTCCTTTCACTAAATTACAGCAACAGTCAGTGCCGATTTATCCATTAGGCGCCCGGATAAGCTGAACTTAAGATTTTCTGGTTCTAAAATTTCGATCCGCCAATGCCAAGGGGGCATGTAGACCATCTGCGCCCAGGGCCCGAAATGAGCTTAAATCGGCACTGGTAACCGTAAGTAATTATACACACAACTTGAGTACCCAGAAACAATACTGACAAATCGTTACTTCACTAAATACAGCACTTAGTTGAAAATGTATTTATCTTGCTATTTCTTTAGCGTTACGAATGGCGATTTGAAAAGTTTGTGAGAGTTAATTTGAATTTAATTTCTTTGTTTTTCGCTTGATTTTTAAAACTAAAACCGAATTAAATTTTTAAAATTGTTTCAAATAGAAATAGACGAATAACTGTAACTGAAGGGTTAAAAATAGATTTCATAAAATCCCGATAATACGCTACCTTGCTACAATTGGAAATTTCATCTTTCTTTGAATGCTGTTGACTGTACTTGTTGACTTTTTATCATTCTTCATTATATTAGATGCACGTTAAATCTGTCGAGAGCTCAAACGTCCTCCCGTTGGTGTGGTGTGGTAGTTAGGAGAGGGAGTGCCAGCTCAGGTGTCATCCTCGTCACTTGACCATGGTTCAAAATTACGAGGTCCGTCGCCAAAAGCCCTCGTGTAGCTTAACAGTGCGACGTTAATACTCACTAACTCATTATATTAGGTTGTTCGTCGACTTATGACCGAAAAGGCAGAGGCGGGCATAGAATAAAAAATTATTTATATGAAAGCTTACAACATAGTGAACTCAACTCAAGTGAATTGAAGGCCCTTAATAATTGGGAGGATTACAGCCATTCGCTGAGTTCCCTTGGTTTTTTTAAACAAATTTATTCCTAAGAACTTTTGGTATATAAAAATTTTGAAACAATTGCCCTTGTGACGTATGTACGTCCCCCTTTGAGACATCTGGGACTTGCCTCCCACGGCCGGATCAGTTTTTAGAAGAATTGATGACCACACGTGCAAAAACACCTGCAGTCGCTAATATTCTGTGACGGACGTGTCTTAATTAGCCCCTGCTACCTTTGACCACGAGGGGAAGCCTTTCACCACCACCGGATGTGGGATGTGAAAGGGGGCGCCGAGAACGGTCGACCGCAAAGGGCCGTGAGAGAAGGAAGTTGAGAGCGAAAACTTCGCATGGAACGGACACCAACAAAATCCCTTCCTCACAAAATTATTTTGGAACTCTAAAATCATCTCATAGCACAAAATTGTATATTAATGTAAATAATAGCTGTGACTTAATTAAACTAAATTATTATATTTCAAACACGCTACTTTTATTGAATCAAACGTCACATCCTTATCGCTGTGCGGCAGAAAAGATTTTAAATTTAAAAAGAGGCTTAGAGAATCGCTATATTTAAATCGATTGTTTTCTTATTTGCAATTCGAGAGCTATTTTCGACGTACCTACTAATTTTAAACCAAGTGATGGGATGAAATTATGAATTTTCATTCTTCAACTTCCATACCTCGTCAACGTGAAGACTTAAGGCTTCAATAGATTTAACATGTATCAGCAGCTAGTTTACTGCTAAGAATTATCACACAAAAACAATCCCTTCGAATACAAAAGTTTACCGGTTGTGCTTAAAAAAATCAAGCATCTTTCAGAAGCGTTTCTCAGATTGTGGGGCACGCGCCTCTAGGGGGCGTGATAATTCTACATTGGGGACGCGAGCATATGGAAAATTGAAAATAAAAGACAATTTTATTTTAAAAAATTATCGTTGTTGTTGCTAATGCCGCCCGTCTGACGTAGTAAGATCGATGCTCACGAAATTCATCATGGCATCGGGCTAGATTGTACGCCTGTCGTTAGCCGTAGCTTTGAGCACCACGAAGGTGACAGTACGATTTGGCTCGGTTCCATCCCAATTTTGATTGAGAGCAGCCTGGGAGTGGTCAGGGGACTCCCAGCTCTCTTCCCCTTCCACCAACCTCACGAGAGGACTTGCGGATCGAGGGCTATTTAGAGTACCCCCATTGCCGCGAAGGCACTATACATTTACATACATCCATGCCTTCTCCGGGATTGGAACCCAGGCCCTACGGCACAGCAGTCAGCGTCGCTAACCACTATACCGGATGGGCGACAAAAAAAAAATTTTTTTAATTTACTGAATGGAAGGAAAACAAAATACATTCTGAATTATAAAAAGTAACATAATATCCTATCACTAAAAAGTAGCTTAAAATATTTATTACTTAAAAGTAAGGGGAGGGGGCGATGAAAATTATGATTGAAAACTGAGTTGCTAATATTGAAAGTTTAAGAAGCAATGTCTTACAGTTATTAGTTGAGATAGATTGTGTGTTTGCTTCAGAATAAAGAGAATTGAAACATTTTTACATCACACTGCGGTAAAATTAGCTTATTTCCCTTTCAAAGTGTTAAGAGCTATTTGTTTACTCAAAGGGACAAAACTGAAAGTCATCTCAGAAATAAACTACAGTGAGTTAGTGTTTATTTTCGTCGAACTAAGGCAACGAAGGGCTATTGGCGACGGACATCGTTATTTTAAACAGCAGTAACTGACGAGGATGTCACCTAAAAATTTGGTACCTCATTCTCTAACATCCACACCAAGATTAGGACTTTATGAGTCTAAAGACCCTATCACATATGAATATTTGGAGCAACCGTTTCGCCAAATTTTTCAAGCAGCTGAGGGTGAAGGGTTGCCGTAAACAAAACGACATGCTCTGACGTCAGCCGCGCTCTATCTCCACATTGAAAAGTTAACTCGCCGATTTTTCTGCTTCGGAAAACGAACATCTAATATTATTTCTTTTATTTCGCTCGCGCTTTTGTTGACGTGCGTAAACAGAAATGGAGCACCATTCTGTTTGAAATATACGCCATTGAAATATCATACACTTTTAATGTATTTTACGCCATATCGAATGCGTTTGACGAAACCGAGGCTGTCATCTTTACCGCCATTTTATTTATGACGTAGGGAGACGAAGTGCTCCATTGGCTGGAATCTCGAGCAATTTTTATTTGGAGCAATTTCGTCAGCTCACTGGGGAAAAGTTGTTCGGAGCCGTTGCTATGACAAGTAGGTAAAAATTGTTCGGAATTGTTTGTTTTCAAGGAAAACTGCTCCAATTACTTATACGTGTGGTAAGGCCTTGATGTGCGTCAGACCTTGTATAAGACGAATCTTCCGAGCCATCAGGACCCGATCCCAGGAGTCGACTGATGTTTCACTGGCCATGAGTTCATGACCACTCGTCTATAGCTGTCATAAAAATTCATGAGTAAATTAGTTGCTTTTCGAAAGGAAATATGATATATGAAAGTAAATATGATAGTTAAAATAATGTTTAAATATATTGTACATTTTAAAAATATTACTTTTTCCCTTTTGTATTCTTTAACTTTTTAAATATATATATATATATATATATATATTTGAATTATTTTCTTAACATAAGTACTCAAAAGAGGTTTGGATAATTCTTTTTTTTTTCTTAAAATTTATTTTAGACAAATTTAAACTCCTCGTTATTATTTTAATTATTAACTGTAATATTATAGTTCAAAGCGAATTTTACAGCGTATGTTAATTTTTTTTTAAATATTGGGTTAATTTATATTAACGAGTTCGATCCACAAATCATTGCAATGTAGTCCTAAGTAATATCTAAGAGATACAATTTAAGAAACCACACACACAAATAATTCATCAATTACTGTTGATAAATTTATTACTTTTGATACCTCATTATTTCCATGTTTAACATTCATATTTATAAACTTCACAATATTATTATAGAATATAAAATATATAGCATACAAATTTTAAAATTTATAAACTATAAATATTGAGTGTTGATAAATTAATGCATCACTATAAAGCGAGAATCAAATTGTAATTGCCATGTATGACATAATAAATAGAAATAAAACTTTCATACAAATAAAATGTGAAATCACGTTATGCAAATGTATTTTTAATCTATATTTTAAGAAAAAAGAAACAGTTCCACGCCATCTACTATACAAAACTTGAAAATCAAAATAAAATTCATGTATAGGCTTCTACGTCTAAATATCTCAATATAGTGCGTTCTGTAGAGTGTGTGAATTAGAAAAGTATAATTTTTCTTACCCCAATGAAAATAGTCCTGGTGCGATAAATATTAAGGAGTTACAAATTCTCTATATATAACTTGCGTACACAGTCCAACCATTCTATATACCTTGGATTAACTAAAGGTTTAATTACTGTGGTTTTTAAGACATTATTTTATTGTTACATAGATATGGCATAGAGCTCGTTTAATAAAACAGCCATGAGAAAATCTCTCTAATTAGTTTTCAATGGAATATGTAGAGTATATCAGAACAATGACCTGCGGATTCAGTTCGAGAAAATAAAGGAAATGTGTTAAATTGAATATTGTATTTTTTGAATTAATCGAATTGTATGTGTGTGTTTTACTCATTGGTTAAAAGTGAAGGGAGAGTATTCCACACTGAGACATTTCAGAGAAAAACGTGATTCTGCAAGTTACAATATTTCGTAATGAAATTCCATTTCTGAAATATTTCCGAGTATTGTTGACAAGACTTACGAAGAAATTGGTGATCAAATTAACAAAAAAATGATTATGCATACGTCGGAATAGCTGATTCAGTACGATTTTTCTTTCTTTTTTTTGTGTGTGTGTGTGTCGTTACATGAATATGTAATGTTATTTATTGGATATAACTACTTTTTTTTCTCTTTCAGATATATTAAAATAGTAGAGACCAAAAAATTGTGCTGGCTTTTTCAGTGCAAATGTATCAAAAGCAGAAAATTAGAAAATTTCTGCATGGCTCGAAGTCATCTTAAAAGTATAGAAAATATCGCAGTAGTACATTTTTCGGGAGCTGGTGTCCCCTTTCTTGTGCGGCACCATACAGCTGGATATCATTTACCATAATGTAATTTTGACGTACATGGTTTCCTCCCCCAAAGAACCCTGCTCTGACAAGACGAAATTGTTCTTCGAATTTTTATCTTGCCGAGAGCACCCAAACTGAACAGCCACTCAAGAGATCTTTTACATGCCGCATAATCATACGACATGGAAGCTGTCGATATTTTGCATCATGAAAATCCACCGACTAGGGCTGGGTCGAGCCAGTAAATTTCGGCGTACAAGGTCAGTGCCAAACGAAATACGCCACCCACCCAGCTAGAAAAAACTAATGTATGTAAAAAAAAATTTAATATTAATTTTTTGAAAACGAATAAGTAGCATTTATACATTATTTTTTTAATACTCTACAATGCAACTTTATTTTTAATTAGAACTTATGAAGTTGGACGTTATTAATCTCGAAACATTTTAAATTATAATTAAATTGCAGTCTTTATCAATTCAAGCTCAACATCAAAGAATGAAATTTTTTATAATGCGCATATTTTTCTTTGTCTTTTCTTTCTTGACTTTTATTTCAAGCAATTACTTTTTAGGGTTAGCTTATTAATTTTTCACTCATTGTCAGTCTGAATTGCTAAAGAAATTTATTCAAGTGAACTGTGTGCTCTGTTCAATAATTTCTTTTTTCAACTGATATTGGTATGTCCGAAATCGCGCATGTACTTTTCTGTCGATACATAACGAAACACCTGCGAGTGCGTCTGTGTAAACAAAGCTTCTCAGGCCTAAAAAATTACATTCTGAGCTCAAAAGCACATGTTTTATTGTCTTTCGTATCAATCGTTATTAGCATATTTGGATTAACGACTCCGAATGAGAACATATAATTTTTCCCCCAAAAAATAGATTGACTATACGCTGCAAAATTAAATCGATACATCACAGGAACTATCGTTATTGTATTCATATGGTTAAATTGTATTAACTTCTATGAGTCTTATTTTATAAATCATTAATTTTTTAGATTAATATCAGATTTTTATTAGTCATAGTTAAATCTAAAAATATTTCAATATTTTCAACTATAATTGATGAAATACGATTGTCGCTTCATGCCATAACATTAAACTAAATTTTTTTTTTCCATATGAAGCAAGTTTTTGTGAAAAACTAAAATTCCGCAAATGCGTATTATGATAGGTTTTTTTTTTTCTTTAATAACTACCTTTAAGTATGTACTGAATTGGCTATAATTGACTAAAATCACTGTATTTATAAGTTTTTATTTTCTAATATTGTTCTGAAGATCTTCGTACAGTTTTTTGTTTGAAATTAAATTATATTAATATCTAACTAAGGTGTAAATTATCAAATTTCTTTTATTCTGTTTTTTTTTAAATAAATAATGCTTACAGTCTTAAAAATATTTGGTACTAATGTGATATCGGAGTACAATGCGCGAAGTTGTTTATGTTCGCCAAGATGTGCGATAACATTACGATATGGTTACCTTGATATTTTTATGGAGTGGTAATGTGGTTGCCATGGGAATTCAAATATATTTTAGTTAATTTGTATTGTTTTTCTTCATCGCAGTAACCCTATTAATTTCAGACGATTTTAATTCGATTTCTTTAGTAATTTAACCGTTTCCTTAGCATTTATTCTTCAAGCTACTGCTTCAGTATTCATTTTGTGCTATTTTCGAATATGGATATTTCTAATATCATCCAGGATATTTTTTTAAGAATATGAGGGCTGTGCTTTTAATTATTACAGACCAAAAAGGAGTATCAAATTCCTACTTTTGGTCCATTTTGTTTTCTAAGTAATAACTTTCTTTTTATTTTTTTTTTTATTTAAGTTTCATTGATTTCGGCCGTCATAAAATGTCACAAATCGAGGAATCGAATTCATATTTTTTATAATATTCCTCAATCAATAACTATTATTTTTTACTGATAATATTTTTTTTTTTCGATTTGAAATTTCAGTATCTTTTTTTTTTATTTCATCTTATGAAACAATGCATTTTTAATATTTTGGTTATTTTTATTTCTTTCTCCGGCATTTCTAAATTCCTCGTATGCTATTTTTTTAAAATCTTGATATTCATCTTTTTCCATGCAGTTCTTCACAAAAAAGTTTGCAAGTTCTTAATTATTTCATTTAAATTCTAAGCTATAATAACATTTCAAAAACTTTCGTCTCAGGAAAAAATTATTCCGTAACATTATTTTTCTCACGATTTTTTACAGCTAGACCGCCATTTTGGATTCTATATCACTCGACAAAAACCGCTACTTGGCGTGATTTCTTAATCGCGCCAAGCGGCACTCCGAAATCAAATTAGTTCCAAATTATTAAATCACGTTTCATTCATCCTAATTGTGTGTGTGCCGCTTCAGTGAAAAACATTGCAAGTTAGCCAGTGTCAACATCCGAACTGTTGTCAATCTGACAAAAAAAAGTTACAAAGAAATTTCTTTTAGAGTTACAAGTATAATTTTAAATTTTAGCAACAAAAAATATCACATTTATAAAAATATTTAAAAAATAAATACCGCTATTATTTATATTTTAATCCGCTACACACCTAAACTTTGAATAATGGCACATAGATACATTAACTATTCTATACACGTTTTCGGCTATTTTTTTGTATTTAATTTTGTTACGAAGAAAAATTACAATGTATATATACCTACAGTAAAAAAGTTGTTAGTGAATATCAGCGAATTATATATTCAATCTACAAAAATATATGTATTAAATATGGTCTGTATGTATTAAAAACTTACCATTATTAAAATAAAAAAATATTTATTAATTGACATTAATTTTTTAACTAAAAATTCAGGAATTTAATGCTAAATTTAAAAATTAGAATGTAATATTTCTATTATGTTAAAAAAATCTTTCTCAAAGATATATTCACAAACTCAAAAAAAAAAAAGAACACACATTTTTCAATTCACCAAAAATTACCACTTTTTCATTTTAAAGGAATATTCTTTAATTCAATTAATTCGTTTTTTATCTGCGTTAGATATGCAAGTAATATGTATATACGGTTTTATTCAGCTAATCAAGCTTTTATTCTGTATGGATTACAGCTTGAACACGACTAAGGAAATGGAAACAGCTGAAATTGTTACTATTTCTTGGATCGTAACGTTTTGGGGTCATTGGGAGATATCATACATGCTGTTGGCGCCAGTTGGCGAGAATTCCTTGAATAGATTTTGCTCCGAGCCAAATGTTGTAACCTTGTATTCAGTTCGAAAAGTATAGCGATCCCATATGGTTGGGATCCGTTTTCGCTCATTAAAATTTTGTTAAATTTACAGTCCATTTATTATTATATCGGCAACATTGGTCCGCTCGCGGAATTGTCGAACCTTAGAAAAATTAGTACTTGTAAAATCTTTAGAATAGTTATAGAGCAGTATATATATGTCTAAAGAAATATTAGTTGTGTTGAACCGCAAGCGTGGATCAGTTAAAACTCAGCTGACACGTATAAAAGACTTCATTAACAATCCGGACGAAAAGGATAAAATAAAGTTAGAATTGAAAATGGATACCTTGAAAAGCCTAAGAATCAAATTAAGTGATATTCGGAATGAATATTATGAAGTAGTGACAAAGGAAAGTGACTTGGAACCACTTGAATTAGAAATCCTGGATTTGGAAGATGATTGCGAAGATATCCAGGTAAGGATTAAAAATATTATTTCAAAAATCAAATCAATTTTTGAAATAATATTTTTAAGAATAATAAGAATAATGATGTTACAGCTTGTGGAAAAAGTTTTAATAATATTAAATTGCCAGATATTCAATTGCCAAGATTTAATGGTGCTTACCATGATTGGTTTAATTTTAAAGAACAATTTATTTCTTTAATTGATTCGAGCAATAGTTTAACAGATTCTCAAAAATTATATTATTTAAAATCTACGCTAACTGGAATAGCTAAGGATGTTATTACAATTGATGATTCATATACTTCATTATTTGAATGTTTGAAAAAGAGGTTTGAGAATAAGAAATTGATTATAAATAGTCATTTTAGTGAAATATTATCATTGGAAAAATTTACTCACGAATCAGCTAAGAATTTAAGAACTTTAATAGATTGTTGTCAAAAACATTTAAGAGGTTTAAAAATAGTAGGATTAGAACTAAACGAATTCTCCGAAGTACTATTGATAAATTTAATTTTAAGAAAATTAGATAAGGAAACAAGGAAAAATTATGAGCTCAACTTAGCCTTACCGAACTGCCTAAATGGGACGATTTTATGGAATTTTTGTTAAAACGCTGTTTAATACTAGAAAACATCCAAACAAATAATGCAATAGTTGTTCCATCGGAACGAAGTTATAAAACGAAATCTTTTCTATCTAAATTGGATTCAGTAAATTGTGTAATTTGTAAACAACAGCCTCACCCAGTATTTAGATGTAAAAAATTTAATGATTTAAGTGTTAATGAAAGGCTTAATTCGGTGAAGAAGAACAATCTTTGTATAATTTGTTTTAGTTCTTCTCATAGAGTAGCTCTATGGAAAAGTTCGCAGAATTGTCACAATTGCTCTAAGTGGCACAATTCACTTTTGTGTAGAAATTTTGAGAGAAAGTTCGATAGCCAAAGGAGTCAAATTAGCGAAACTTTGCCAACTCTGGAACCAAAAACACCACAACACTAAATCTAAACAGCGAATGTTTCAAGCCGAAACAAACTATCCCTTATGTTGAATCATTTGACAACGAAAGGGGGGAATTCGTAGGACATGCTAAGGGTCATTCAACTGTGATGCTGCCCACCGCAATAGTTTATTGTCAAAACAACCGCGGGGAACTCTTTCCCCTCCGGACGCTTCTTGATTGTGGGAGTCAGTGTAACTTGATAACAAGGGATGTGCCACCTTAACTTTGGTATTGAAACGTGAACGAGTAAATACCTCTATTTGCGGTATTAACGGGACTTCGCAAATGATAAAAAAGAAAGTGTCTGCCGTGGTTTCGAATAAAAATAGACAGTTTCAGAAATTAATGGAATTTCTTGTTGTTCCGAAAATTACGGGTTTGACTCCAACAAATAAATTAGATATTAGTGGGATAAAAATTCCTGAATATATAAAGCTATCAGACGAGAATTTCTATTCACCTGGAAGAATCGATTTGCTTTTATCAAATCAGATTTTCTTCGAAATTCTAAATCATGGGAAAATAAAACTAGCAGAAGGGAAGTTGATATTACAAGATACAGTATTCGGTTACGTAGCTAGTGGCGTCATGTCACATAATTACCCTAATAAGAGCTATTGTGGACTAGTTACTGATGTAAATGAGCTCAATAATAGTATCAAACGCTTTTGGGAAATTGAAAATTGTCCTGATTTCGAAATTCCTACAATGAGTAGAGAAGAAAAATTATGTGAAGAATACTTTACGAGTACTTATAATAGAGATGAAACTGGTCGTTTTATTGTGAAAATGCCTTTGTCGAAGGATCCGAGTTGCTTGGGAGATTCGAAATTAACGGCATTACGTGGACTTAACTCCTTGTGGAGAAGATTAGTTCAAGATCCAAAAATATTGGAATTATATAGAAATTTTATACGTGAATATTTAGAAATGGGACACATGGAAGAAGTAGTAGAAGATAATGATTCTGATGTTGTGTATTATTTCCCTCATCATGGTGTGTACCGCCACGAAAGCAAAACAACTCCCTTACGTGTAGTTTTTAATGCATCCTCCGCTACTACTTCAGGGTAATCGCTAAATTCTTTACAATTGAATGTTGGTGTAATACAAAGGGACCTCTTTTCAATTTTATTAAACTTTAGAGCTCACAAATTTGCGATAAGAGCAGATATTAAAAAAATGTTTAGAATGATTTTGATGGACGAATCCCAGCGCGATTTATTACGCATTCTATAGAAAGATATAAAATCGACAGTCCTGTGAAGATTTTCAGATTACCTACGGTTACTTACGGCACCAAGAGTGCACCATACCTTGTGACAAGATCTTTGAAACAGCTTGGCATAGATGACGGTGACAAATATCCATTAGCTGCCGATGTTATAATGTCTGATGTCTATATGGATGATCTTCTTACTGGAGCAGATAATTTAGAATCTGGAAGAAAACTCCAAGAACAACTAGTGTCACTACTAAGTGGTGCTGGAATGGAACTTCACAAGTGGTCAGCAAGTAATCCATTGCTATTACCAGACTCAATGTGTCAAGATAAAGACCTTTCTTATTCTTCTTCAACCGAGACCAAGACCCTAGGACTCTTGTGGAAGCCACATCCAGACTCATTTGCTTTCAAGATTTCTCCCATGACTTCAAGCTGTGACAGTCTCATAGTCACAAAGAAATCAGTAATTTCTACAATCGCAAGGATATTCGATCCTCTTGGACTGATTGGACCTGTAATAACAAGGGCCAAAATCTTCCTCCAATCTTTGTGGCAGTTGAAACTTGATTGGAATGATCCGTTGCCTTCGAACTTAGTTTCCTATTGGAAATCCTTTATAGATGCTTTGGAGTCTATAAACTGTCTCAACATTCCACGTTATTGTCTACAAGATAAGTCAATCAGAACTGAGTTACATGGCTTCTCTGACTCGTCTGAAAAGGCTTATGGTGCTGCACTTTACCTACGATGTATTGATTCAAGTGGACAAATTTCTGTTAGGCTCCTTTGCTCCAAATCAAAGGTAGCCCCACTGAAAAATATTACTATACCACGATTGGAACTCTGTGGTTCAGTACTTTTATCAAAGCTTCTTAAAAGAACCCTTGATGCCTTTAAATTCAATATCAGTCAAATTTATCTTTGGACTGATTCCAGCATTGTGCTGGCTTGGATCAAAAAGCCACTTACTCAACTAAAAACCTTCGTAAGAAACCGGGTCAACATAATTCAGGAGCTCACTGAAAGTGGTTTTTGGAAACATGTGAATTCCCCGAAAATAACCCTACTGACATCCTTTCAAGAGGTATTAGTCCAGATAAAATTCAGCATTGTGGACTTTGATGGTTTGGTCCACCTTTCTTGTATCATTATAAGGAACTGGAACCTTACGACACTACTGCCGTCGAAGGAGATGATCTTTTCCTACAAGAATTGAAGGAAACTTCGGACATTCCTCTATGTGCCTTATTAAAGACCTTTGAACCGCTGGATATAATTAGTAATTGCTCATCATTTACTAAGTTGCAGAGAGTAATTGCCTGGTGTAAGCGATTTACTGAAAATGCAAGACATCCAAGGAGCCAAACTATGGGACCTTTAAAGAGCAAAGAACTATCAGAATCCTTGAAGTGTATCGTAAAAAATATTCAAAGAACTTCATTTTCTAATGAAATTCAATATTTAGAAGAGGGAATTCCTCTTCCAAACTCCTGCAAATTGTTAAACTTGCATCCTTTTTTAGATGATAGGGGATTACTTCGAGTTGGAGGACGGTTAAGAAACTCCCCCCATCTCAAGGAATCAGAAACATCCCATGATAATTCCCACCAACCATAATTTTACTTATACTGTTAATTAATCATTTTCATATTCTCTATTTTCATACAGGTGCTGAAGCTACCTTAGCAAATATTAGGAATAGTTTTTGGATACCATCCGCAAGGAATGTAGTTAGAAAAATTCTTAGAACTGCATCACCTGTAGAAAGGTTAGTGCTAAAGGTTCGCAGCAATTAATGGCTGATTTGCCAGCTGCGAGAGTCACCGCTTGTAGAGTTTTCATTGAGGTAGGTATAGATTATTGTGGACCCTTCCAGTTGAAAACTTTTTCTGTAAAATGCAAGCATATTAGGAAAGTTTATGTTTGTGTTTTTATTTGTTTTACAGTTAAGACTATCCATTTAGAAATAGTTAGCGACTTAACAACGGAAGCCTTTCTTGCAGCTTTAAAACGATTTGTGGCCAGAAGAGGGCGACCCATTGAGATCCATAGTGATAATGGTCGGAACTTTGTAGGTGCAAATAATGAATTAAGAAAAATACTTAAAGCAATATTTAAGAGGAAAATGGAAAAAATAATGGATTTTTTGTCTAAAGAACAAATCAAATGGAACTTCAACCCACCTTCCGCACCACATTTTGGTGGTCTGTGGGAGGCGGGGGTTAAATCTTTAGAATATCATTTAAAGAGAGCAATTGGCAATTCAATTTTAAGTCATGAAGAATTTTCAATACTTATAGTTCGAATTGAAGCGGTTCTTAATTCTCGACCAATTTGTCCTCTGTCTAATGATCCGAATGATACCGAAATCTTAACTCCTGCACATTTTCTGATTGGATCATCATTGGTTGCAATACCTGATCCTGATTACACTGAGATCCCCATGAATAGATTAAGCCGATGGCAGTTGGTACAAAGGATGAACCAACATTTTTGGTGTAAATTGTCTTCAGAATATTTAAATAGACTGCAACAAAGATCCAAATGGTGTAAAGGCAATGTAGGTTTCAAAGAAGGGGATTTAGTGTTAGTGAAACTCTCAGAGAATTCAGATACTTTAAAATAGCATTCGCACGCATTTTAAAATTGCACCCCGGTAAGGATAATTTAGTCAGAGTAGTGACTTTAACGGATAAACAAGGAGTTTATAAAAGACCAGTCACTAAAATTGCCAATTTACCATATGTCAATTGATTTTGTCATCAGAATTGCATTTATAAATATTATTGTATCTTTATTGAATTGTGTAATTGTTGTTGTCATGTATTCTTACTATATCATTGTAACTTTTATTGTAATAATTGTATAATGTAAACTTTGTTGAATGCCTTCGTCATTGCAAGGCGGGGCAGGATGTTGGCGCCAGTTGGCGAGAATTCCTTGTATAGATTTTGCTCTGAGCCAACTGTTGTAACCTTGTATTCAGTTCGAAAAGTATAGCGATCCCATATGGTTGGGATCCGTTTTCGCTCATTAAAATTTTGGTAAATTTACAGTCCATTTATTATTATATCGGCAACAAATGCTGTACGACAATAAATTACAAAGGGCATCATATTCTTTCGAGTCTTCTGGATTTTTAGACAGAATTTTAGTGGGTTCGACCTAATTAATAGCAAACGTCCCCTTCCAAGTCAATGAAGCAGCTGTCCTAACTTCAATTGAGAGAGCTGATTTCAACAAAATAAAAACTTGAGGTAAAATAATTACAAATAAAGACATAAAATAACTTTTCATAGAAAGAAAAACAAATTTTTCTTGAATGATTTATGCATTTTACATGTCATTTCAAAGCATATCGCATTGTGGTAAAATAGGAATTACTTAGATATGTAACCATAACTTAAGCCTGTGTGTGAATCTTATGAATAAGTGTAGTTGGTAATTTGTATGAATGAATATGTATATATTACATATCTGATGAAAAAGTAATGTATTTGTCTATAATCATGTATATATAGTACGAATATTAAAATAAACGAGTTTAAAAAATAGGATTTCCTAAAATAAAAACTATTAGACGTATTTGAATAAATATTCATTTTTCCCTTGAACTAATTCGATAAAATTCTCTTCTGACTTGTTTCTGCCCATGTGACTATGACCGCATATTAAGAAATTGTTCCTATCCGATTTCCCTCGTGTTATCACAAATAACTGGCGATTAAGCGTCATTGTTTACAAAATAGGCATGTGTACATGTCAGTGACATGAACTCGCAATATGTTCTACATTTTTTTTTTCATTTTCTTACGAATTGGCCCCCTCAAATTCAAGTCTTTTAAAATGTAATGAATTAATGTGACTACCTTTTGATTAAACCTTACTATATTTTATTTATGGTCAACCTTAAATCTTCAAGAAATCTTAAGTTGGGAATTTATTAATTTAATTTGTCAGATTGTCATTGATTTTTTTTTTCTTTTTTGAACCCGGAGCTCCCTCAATATTACATGAGGAAATGCAGTGAAATTAAATTATTTATAATATGGCGGAATAGCAGAGATTCTTCTCATTTATTAGTCATCGATTAATCTTCATAGGTAAAGGAGAAAAGATGAATAACAAAAGCTTTTTCAGCTCCAGTGACTTTAGAGGTAGCGGGCCCGCTTCGTAAGCCTAAGGTTGCGGGTTCAAACCCGGCTGGAGTCGATAGATTTTCTGGATGCGAAAGTAGCAGGCACGCATGTCACATGATTATGTGGCATGTAAAAGATCCTTTGAGTATAAATTTGGCTCTGCAACTCTTGGCAAAATTAAATCACGGCATTATTTAGCATCCAACGAGAGCTTGAGTTAAAAAGTTATTTCAAACGTCCACATATGGTAACGAAGCCGCCACTAGATCGCGCCACCATGAAATGGCTCTCGTGCCTGGAGACTTTTCGTGTCTGCAAAGGGTAAGTTGCTAAAATGTAGCCCAATTGGGGAAAAAAAGCTTCAAATTTGTCCTCGTTAAAATATACTTTTCTGCCAATGGTTGTTGAATATAAATAAAGAAAAATTTGGTGGTGTTAATAGTTTTGGTGGTTTATTATTTTGAACCACAAAAATTATACAAAGTTTTAAAGTTTTATTTCTTTAAACAAAGAAAATTATATCATTATCATTATTTTTTAGAAACATGGAATTGATTGATATTTGCGTGATTAAAACATCAATATTAAACTACGTGAATTTACTAGATAGCTTTTAAGTAAGTCTCTGAAGTAGAAACTTTTTAAGACATTTTATTTGATTACTGAAAACTTTTTAATGTACCTATATTTCGGCTTTATTCTATTAGAAGTTTTAATAATTTTTCCCCCTCCGAATTATCTTCGTATTTTCAGACTGACACTTTTGAGGTTCAAGGGCATGCGTACACTCGAGAATCCACTGACAGATTGGAAGTACATTACAACTGTTAAAAAGTGAAGTTGCAACTTGTGATCGTGATGCCAAATGATAAGATTTGTTGATTCTGTTTGAGCTGACCCATCAGTAGAAATATATATATATCATTTCAAGATATGTAATCAGATACATAAAGAAACAAATACAAAAAAAAAAATCTTTAAAAAATAAGTTTTCAATTTATTTACAAGGAATACTTCTGTTTCGATTCTTCGGAATAAAGAAAAACTTGCAAAAGTTATTTGCATTTAATTATAGTATTACCCGATACTCTCTCTCTCTCTCTCTCTTAAAGCTTTTATTCCTTTTCAAAAATAAAAAAAAATTGCGTAATTTTATAATCAAATAAATAAGTATTAACTTCAAAAGATTAACTATAGGATTTATTGTCAAATTATTGAAAAGAAAATGATTTTTTTTTAAAAAAATTGAATTGAATACTGCTTTTTATTTTAATTCAACTTTTTTTCGAATAATTTAAAATTATAAGATTGAAATCCAAGACTAGAAACTTACTAGTAACTTATTTAAAATGTCTTGAAATTGGTCTGAAACAATTGACAAATAATTATATCAAGGAGAATCGCAAAATATAAGGTACGAAACAATGGTTATTTGTTTGATCTAAAATAAGCACATACAAATTACATGGTGTTATTTCCTCATTTTATAAAATTCCATTTACGTGACTCATGATAAAATCATTAGGTTTTCTGATATAAATATAATTCATACTAACGTTATCAAGAAATCTATTTCATGATGAATTTCTTTCTTTCTGATTGAGAACATTTTACAGTTTATTAAATATTTACTGAAGTATTTCCAGAGAAAGTGTAGGGACACAAAAACCTATCTAATAATTCTATAAATACGGTAAGTTTATAGAATCACACAGTTAATTAAATATTCAAAAATACCTTCATAATCTTTTTCATTTGAAATTTGTTCACTTAATGACCTAGAATAAACTTTTCAAAATGCTGAAATTTTTCTGTAAGTTTAGAGAAATCATTAGCTATGATATAAAAACTCAATTCACGATAAATGAGAGAAAATTAGACATAATGTCAAGTGAAAATAGCAAATCAAATACAAAAACTTATAACAAGCGAATAAAATAAAACGAACCAAACTGAAATATACTCTTTCTATCTTTTGATTACAGAGTAAACTCAATTAACCAAGCTACATGAATACATTTGGTTTGACACAATCCAAGTAGTCAACATACAAATAACATTTTGGAAATATTTTGTATAGTAATGATGCTCTTATGATATTACGCTCAATGCCATTAAAAATTAATAAACAATTCATTTTTGTGTAATTAACAAAAACAACAAGGATTTTTGAAAAATCTTAGTATTTTGAATATTGTTCTTTGTAATTTTTTGTTTTTGTTTATCGAAAAACTTTTAAAATATATAACTTTGTTTTTTTTTTTTATTTGGTAACTACAGAATTTATCCAATTAAATAAAAAGTGACGAAAATGTACATCTTTATAATAATTTGTGAATTTGAAATAAAGTAACAAAAGAATTATTTTCTGCATAAAAAGAATTATGAAATAATCTTAACCTAAACATGCTCTTCTAAAAACTTGTGTTGGTAATATTTTTTTCATACTTCGCATAAGAGAAACAAGAGAATAAGAAAAACATTTTTCAGTTAAAAATTAAATTACTTACGTTTAGTTTTTTAACATTAACATTACAATATATGGTGAGAATAACACAGTAGATATTAAATAAAAATACACTTAAAAGACCACAAAATATATTTAGAGATTTCAAAAATAATCATGAAGATAAAGAAATTTATATTCATAAGTAAAATAATATGAGAACAAATTCGAATATATTTGAAAAATAATGAAATAATTTTCTTAGAAAATGCACTACATATTCAAAAGCAATAATTTTTTTGGCAAATTTATTGTAAAAAACTGAAAAAGGCGCACATACTGAATTTGAGGATTCTTTGAATCATTACCCATTCTTCAGTTTAATACAATAAATTTAAAAATAAAATAAAAAAATTTTATTCCAAAATATTACGAAAATAGGAATGTAAATTCTAGTACATTTATAATCAGAATTTTATTCACGAAATTATGTATTGATATTTCTTTCTTATTCAAATACTTAATCATATAAAGTAATAACAATTCTTAGAACAATAACTATGTAAAAAATAAATTCTTAGAACAATAAGATAAGCATAAATTTAATTTTGGAGAAAAAAAATGAAAATTAATGATGATTCTTACTTGTCGCTAAGTCGAAAACCTCTCCAATATATTGTACTCCTTAATCCGAAGAACAGAGTAATAAAAGATGTCACTCCCAGGCGTGAAATTTAAAACACCAGAATCTCATTTGCGAAACTTCCAACGTCACTAAACAGATGAACAAATAATGTTAATATGAAAATGATAATCACACACAGAATCATGATTCATCAGCACTTTTTGATTCATAGTCGCTTTTTTTTTTTTTTTTTTTTTTTTTGTGTTCGCCGAGAAATTCCTTTACGATTATTAAATTTGAAATTCACTTAAAAACACAAGTTTGAGTAAATTCGAAAATAAATTGCTTTTCTGTGAAAACTAATTGTTTGTTTATAATTTCGAAGTTTAAATTCTTCATTATTTTGCTTAAGATTCGAGAACGCGTGCGGCAGGTGTTCCAGGTCGTGAATTGTGGATTATTGTTTATTCGGTTCTTTTTATTCGTCTGCTTATTTATGCAAATATTCTTTTTTATTATTAGATAAATAAGAAAAGTATGTCTGATGTGGAAGTAAGATCAGACACATAAACTCTATTTTAAACATCCTGCTATTTCTCAAAAATTAATGATTTTTGTTGATTAATCAAAAAACTGATAAAAAAACTATTTTTGATGAAAATAAAAAGCGTTTTCTAGAATATATTTTAATAGAATGCAAAACTTAGAAATTGATTGGTTGAATTTCAACTACAAAATTGCTGAAAATTTTCAGAAATTCAGTTTGTTGATTTCAGTTAACAAGTAATTCGATTTTACTTATGATTATTTAATTTCCATCTTGTTTATTTTTTTTATTAAATTCGAAGTCTTTTTTGATTACTAAGTATAATCTTCGTAAATGATCGCTTCAAATCAAGCTGTATATAAACACAGCGTTTTTAAACGAGATATATTTCTAAGGAGTTAAAAAAAATGTCTATCTTCTTTATTGTTGCTAGTTATTGATTTAACTAGCTTTTATGTTTCTTTATAAAATGTATCAGTTACTTCACTCCAACAAAATCTCTATATTATATGATAAGTTTAACCGTAAATTGAGAAATCGTAGCTTCAAATATGCATGCACTTGAGATTTTGTTCAATTAGATCCTAAAATGCCAAAACAAAGTATTAAAATTCTAATGAGATATTATTTGCAGGTTTGAGTTTTAAAAATTTCAGTGGTTATATACATAGTTTTAAGCTTATTAAACCAAATATATCATAAAATTTCAGATTGATATATTTGCATTTAAAATTTATGAACTTTTCGAAAATTACATATTTTAATTTGACTAAAGTTTAACTTTTACGTCTCTCAATATGTATTTCTGTTAAAAATTAATAGCGATGCTTACTACAATAAGTGAATTAAGCATAAAAATAAGATATATGTATATTCAATGAAATCAGATTCATCTAATTTTACAAATACTTACTCGGTAGATTCGAAGATCCAAATTTTATGCGAATTATTTCTATTCTTGGGAAATACTATAGATGCTTCCAATTGTTTTGCACAAATTAAATAAAATAGTGTGGTTGAATGAAAAACTGCCTATCACATCTCATGATTACTAATATTCACCTTAGGTCAATCTTAAGAATAATTACTTTACAACCAAAGAACGACAGAGAAGATATTTTCAGAATAAACAAATTGGAAAATCATTTGTACATTATAAAAATAATTTTAAAATTTTTATTTTTCCCTGATTTGATTTTTAGCTTGGAATTAACTATAAGAATCGCGTGCCACCTTTGTAGTTTTGTACAAGAATACGAAACAGAACATTTATTTTAAAAAAATGACTCCAAGAATTGAAAGGTACAACATAGTTGGAGAGTGAAATAGAATAAAGTATTCATACCAAAATAAACTGTCAGATGTCGTAAAAACCACAGCTATATTATTCCAAAGAAAGAAATTTTAAGGGAAACATTGACTCTAGCTAAATTTTTGAATAAGCTAGTCATTAAAAAATGCTGAAAGATCTTACTCCAATACCGTTCAAAATTCAGACATAATTCGGAAGGCCAAGTCTAGGGTTGAAAAAGGTCACCCTACCCTAAATGCATTGCAATAAGATTAATAATGGCATCTCAAACTATAAATCAAATTATTCACAAAGATTTAATATTAAAAACGTTTAAGTCTAACAGCAGAAATACATAATCTAGTCGATGGATGGAAATTAGTCGTGACAATTTATAAAGGAAGACTTTAAGTTATTGCAACCGAAAACGAACGATTTTCTATACTTTAATAGAATACAATCATAAAAAAGGTTAAATTGTAAAGAAAAGCTTTCTGGAGGGGGGAGGGGATTTTTCTTTAATGGTGTTTAAAAAAATAATAAAGTAAACCTAATGTAAAAAATTACTCCAAAAGTAAACTCTCAGTTATATAAAAGAAAATTTTAGAGTCAATGCTTGATCAAAAGAAATCCCAGTTTTGTATGAAAAAAGATACAATCAAACGACAAAACATTATACATTACAATTAACTTCCACATTTATAACAGTCAAGCCTATGGCGTAACGGAGAATATTAAGGCCCCCTACAAAGTCAGGTTTCGGGCCCGTAGCTGGATCCTAAAAATAGGATGTACTTGGGCTTAGAAGAACAGACCTTGGGCCCCCTAGAATCCTGACTTCGCCCCGATGAGGAGGTGTACGTTACGCCATTGAATCAAGCATAGTTCTGCTCGTTGTGCAGAGCATTCATGTGCGAAGGACGTTGAATATAGTAGAGAACAGTCCCATCTACCCTCGTCAAAACCCAAGCTCATTTCTTTTCTTCCAGCAAATACCATTAGTTTGTTTCATAACAAAATACGTAAATTACAGCTTATAAATTGTGGCGGCACATCCATCCAAAGTCTTTGTAATGTTTAGTGTTTGCTTGTACAGTCTTCGTTATATTAAATTTAAAAGTACGTTTAAATATAATCCAGGAAGTCGTTTTACTTCTACATTGAGAAGTAGAGTGCGCTAGAGCAGATTATTATTAAAGTCGAGACATTTTTTCTAATGAACGTCGCTCAAAAATATTCCAAATTTATATAAATAATACCCTAAGACCCTTAAAGTTGTTTTCAGCAAATATTAAAGAATAGGGCCCAAATTCGAAATATTTTTTTCAGTTATGAAAGCACTCAAACATTACTGTTATATTCTAGCTTCGCTATCCTGTAGAGAATTACTTATTTTGCCATACTATTCATTTTAATCTGCGTTGACACATTTTTTTCTTTTATAAAATGCGTTTCGATTCTTTCCCCTAAAACATAATGCTAAATTAGCTATCCCTTTACATGTTGAAAGGAAAAACAAATTATTTATGAAATATTATGGAATTTTAAAAACATTATATTGTAAACAAATGCATGAGTTATAATGTTACAAATTTTTATAAAAAATGAGGCATTTTTTTCTGTCTGAAAATGTACTCCGCGTCAAATTCACGCTCTTGTGTATATGGCGAAAAAAATCTTAAGAAACCAAAAATGGGGAAAGTAAGCGAAGTTTTCCAAAAAAATAATCCAAAAGATAAGAAAGTGATGCTCTGAAAAATTAGCTCCAAGTATAATTGGACATGAGACTGAAATGCCCATTCGATCGAAGCCTGACAATAAAAATTCAGTCTTTGATGGGAGATGTGATCATCTCTAAATGTGTGCAAGATATACATTCTATATTAATCCCCGAGCAGAAGGTTGGAGAGTGAAGCAGCTATTGAGACATTCATTCATATTCTTCTTGAAGCGCGGATCACAACTCCAGAATCATTGTTGACGATTTTCATATGTTGCCAAGCGTCTCCCTGGAAAATTCTACTTGTGTTCGATTGGATTTAAGAAAGTACATTGGTAAAGATTGGACCTTGCGAGTCAATCCATTCGTTTAATATCTTCACTCTCCAACATTTCTTCGGCAACCACTGTTCGATGAGGTGTGACATTGTCATCTATGAAGAGAGAGACAGAGGACTTAAAGCATCTCTAAAAATGCAGGTAAGGAAGGAGAACCTTGATATAATAGTGACTACTACTAAGTGAAAAACCTTGGAATATATGAAGCAAAAGAATATACCTCTCCACACAAAATGCTACCTCCATATTTATGCCTTTCGATGGTGTTGGAGAGATTTTTTTTATTTCGTATTTTCCACTATCTCCAGATATATATCATTAAAAATTGATGAACTTTTTCATATCTGATAAAGATACTATAGCTCGCATACTAGAAGATAGAACGATACTATTGCTCACATAATTATTATGATATCGACATAAAAAAGGTATCACGTAAACGAACACGCACAGTCTCTACAAATCTTAATAAATATTAATTATTTGGTGAAACTACTATTTTTTTTCTTAATATCTATTTGTTGTCATTGTAAATGGTTTTTAAAAAAAGGCTGCATAGTATTATGTTCTAATAAATTTTCCTGAAGTATCTCATTTTTAGTTGATTTTAATTTGAAAAAGACAATGAACTCTATAAAGAAGTTATTTGACTCTGCATAAAAAAGTGACCAATAAGCATAATTTCTTCCCATCCTTATTTCCAGTAATTCTATATAGTTTCTGATTGCGTAAGAGCATGTAGACTGCCTGTTGATTCTCATCAGGATTTTCACTGCACCCTAAATTTATATTCCAAATAACTAATACTGTTCCTATATGATTTTCTTACTTTTCAAATTGCGTTACTTTGTTTTTTCTATATATATATATCTTTCATATGTGTGGTGTGAGGAAATAGATTCATGCAAGCAAAACTGTGTATCCGCAAAAATTCGAAACTTTTTTTTTTAAGTTAACTAAATCTACGATTAGCACTGGCTTTATATTTGAAATTTTCCTGATAATCTAAACTTGCCACCGATTCGTTGAATGTATTACTCTTTTTTAATAAAATTTTCTTTCTTTTTTTTTTTTTTTTTTTTTTTTGACATTACGGAAAGGTCCTACCACACACGCATATTTGAAGCAACCGTTTCGCTGAATTTTTTACGCAACTGAGGCACCTACTCCGACTAGACGGGTCACCCCGCTAGCCGCTCTTCACTAAAATGAAAAACCCCGCACGCAAGCGCACTCGGCCCCCCGATGCGCATAGTGCAGGGTTACTCTAAAGGATTTTCTGTCCTCTAACTTCAACTACCATACTTAATTTTAAAATACTTTCATTACTACTTAATTATAATTTTTTATATTTCATATTTTTTAAATACAAGAAGAAAAAACCTATTTCTAAAACTGTTTTCCCCCTTATATTCAAATACTATTCTGCAGTACTGGGCTAAGGTAAAGCCAAACAAAGCTACACCCAAATCTTCAATGATAGGAGGTTAAGTTTCTACAAGGAAACAGGCACTCCAATAACCATTCTACGTATATACGCAACTGAGGGTGAAGGGTTGCTGTAAGCAAATCGACATGCTCTAACATCAGCTGCGATCTATCTCCACACTGAAAAATTACTCGCTGATTTTTTTGCTTCGGAAAACGAAACATCCAATGTTATTTCTTTTATTTCACTCTTCCTTTTATTGATGGGCGTAAGCAGAAATGGAGCACAATTGTGTTTAAAATATTGTACGCCGTTAAAATACTATACACCATTAAAATATTATACGCCATGTCTGATGTGTTTGACGAAGCTGACGCTGCCATCTTTACCGCCATCTTGCGAATGACGTAGGGCGCCGAAGAACCCTTTTGGCTGGAATTTCAAGCAACTTTTATTTGGAGCAATTTTTTCAGCTCACTGGAAAAAAGTTGTTCGGAGCCGTTGCTATGGTAACTTGGTAGAAATTGGTCAGAATGGTCGCTTTCAATGAAAATTGCTTTAAATATGTATACGTGTTATAAGGCCTTAAGTTGCAAGAACTTTGAATGTATTGATTAAAAAAACGAGTAAGTATTATAGGGTAGGTGGACCGCTGAAAGGCTTCATCTCTAAATTCGGGTCTGATAACAATGAAGCAACAATTATATGATACAATGATTACATGATACAATTACATGATTACAATGATAACAACGGGAATAAAATGTATATACCAGAAAATAAAGCAGTCAACAGATTTTTGATCGTTTAGCCTTTTAGAACGTACTACAAGAAAAAAAAAATTTCCGGAAAGCCGTCAAGTTGATATAACCATTGCGACAAAAAAAAATTTGATTTCACTGAAAATTCAAACTAGAGCTATAATAAAAAAAACAAGGCTTCTATTCAAGAGAAGCAATCAGAAACAAAACAAAACTGCTATTTATGCATTAAAAAAAACAACTAACAAAATCGTTTCCACATGAAGTGGAAATTACCCTCCAAGATGTTAAACAATATTGCTTTGGCTCTTTTTATACTGTTCTTTTCAAATGAAAAATTTATTTTTAATGAAAATCAATGCTTATTTATTATTTTGTTGCCTTTTTAAAATTATGCCGTTTATTTGACATTCGCTAGCTTTTAAATTGAGCATGCTTGATAGAGAGAACACGTTGTAATAGATCAGGCATAAGAAAATTCTTTAAGAATCAGAAGATCGGTTAGAAAGAAAATTGAGAGATAATAAAGTATTTCATACACATAAAAATAATGTTTTTAAAAAAATAAATAAATAAATTCTTAAAAGTGGGAACTGCAAAATTCCAAAAATACTGTTCCTTATTCTAAAGTCGAAAAATCTCTTAAATTTAAAAAAAAAGTAATCAGATACCAAAATCATTAATGAACTGAATTTTGTAAAATTTGTTTTTACTATAAAATGATCTATTAAACACTTTGAAGTCGAAACACCTATAAATTTAAGTAAAATTCTGAAATTAATATTAAAAGCAAATTTATACATTCTTGAAAACTTAATTCTATAAAATAGCTGAAAGCAGCAAATAATTTATCAATGAAAATATACACATTTTAGAAAAAAAAATTTACCTAAAAATATTGTAATGTGTTTGTTGTATTGAGTATGTATACAATTATTTTTTGTATATGCACACATATATCATTACATATCTCAAACATTAAATAATTGTAGTTATTTTCCGTGTACATAGAGCAACAATTTTTTAATACTTTAATTTTTATTTATAATGAGATGATATACAGCCTTTTCTTATCTATATAATTAAATGTTTATTCATACGATTTGTTATTTTTACGAATGAGTGAATATATCCTGAAAATCTCATTAATATTATTTAAAAACAATCATTTATATCCATCAATTGAAAAAAAAGAGAACATAAAACTCAATTCAAGATGCACGAAGCGTGTCCGGAAACTAAGTACCGGTGATGGGGTGATGCATGCAAAATCTGTCGATGCTCAAACGTCCTCCCGATGAGAGGGGGAGCCAGTTCAGGTGCCGTCCTCGTCGCTTGCCCATGGTTCAAAATTACGAGGTCTGTCGTCAAAGGCTCTTGACTGTGGCTGAATATAATGCTACGTTAATATTCTTTCTCTCACTCTTCCGATAGGTGAGGAAGAAAAGAATTTTGCTCAACTCGTTT